>OVAQ01000192.1:0-42384 GCA_900406345.1 Erysimum cheiri | reverse complement strand
GTACACACATGGAGGAAAAATAATAATAGCCGTTGAGTTCAGATGCAGAGTATGAGAGTAGAAGGCAACTTTTGATTCGGGACACGTGGCTTTAATCCTACGGCTGAGATGAACTAGCCGTTAATTTTAAAGAAAAATAAATTTTTGCAGACAATATATCCCTCCGCTCTTCTTGTCTTCAAATCTCTCTATTACTCTTGACCCCTTTTCTTTTTTCCTCTTCTTGTTTTGTTTTTCTTTGCCCTTGNGATCTTCAATATCGTAGCCATTAGAGAGAAAGAGAGCGTGGTCGAATCCTTGGGTTTTGCTAAAAGATCTCTCTTTCTCTCCTTTGTTTGATCAACTTGGATCCACGGCAAAAGACTTATTAGGGTTTATGAGATTCACTGTGTTTGTGAAGAATTTGTGATCAACCGTTGACTTAATTTTGCGGTGGTTCTTTGAATTGACTGTGAAAGGTGATACCTTTTGAAAAACAAATTTGTGGGTTTTCTTTATCTGGGTATTTTGGGGGATTAGGTCTTTGTTCTTGATTGGGTCTTTTTTGAGATTATTAAACCGGATCTGTAAGGGTTTGATTTGCCAAGACTAGTTTTTTAATTTTAGTTTTTAAAAAACCCTGCTTTTAAGTTGGGGGATGTTTCGATTTTGAAATTTGATTTTCGAGAGAGAGATTTAATGAAATTTAAATAACCTCCGCAGATAACGAAGAACAAAATGGGTAGATCAGATGAAAATAGCCTTGGATTAATCGGATCAATGAATCTCCAAGGTACCCTAATCCAACGATTTTGTCATCTTAATCAAATCTTTGTCTTTAATTTTTCCCCAAATTGATTTCGAAATTACTTGGTGCAGGCGGAGGAGGAAAGATCAAGACGACGGCAACGACAGGACCAACCAGAAGAGCACTAAGCACCATTAACAAGAACATCATTGAAGCGCCGTCTTACCCTTATGCTGTCAACAAGAGATCACTCTCTGAGTAANTAACGATTTTGTCATCTTAATCAAATCTTTGTTTTTCGCTTTAACTTTCCCCCAAATTGATTTCGAAATTACTTTGGTGTAGGCGGAGGAGGAGGAAAGATCAAGACGACGGCAACGACAGGACCAACCAGAAGAGCACTAAGCACCATTAACAAGAACATCATTGAAGCGCCATCTTACCCTTATGCTGTCAACAAGAGATCACTCTCTGAGTAAGTTCACTTTAATGAATCTTCAGATTTGGGATTTCCTTTTGATTAGACTCTTGGGAACCAATTTCTTTATTCTCTGATTTTACAGAAGGGATGCCATCTGTAATAAACCACCTGTGCATCGGCCAATTACTAGGTGAAGTTTCACTCTTGTCTACTTTTAGTATCTCACATTGTCTGATTAATGAGTCAATTAACGAGATTTTACTACTCTATGTTGGGTTCAGGAAGTTTGCCGCTCAGTTAGCAGATCAGAAGCCACAAATCCGTGATGAGGTACCCTATAGTGGCATTATTCAATGTGTGTTTCATTTACAACAATGTTGGCATTGTCCGGATTTTAAAGTTTTGATCTTTAACTCTTAGGAAACTAAGAAACCAGACTCGGTTTCAATCGAAGAACCAGAGACGATTATCATTGATGTGGATGATAGTGATAAGGAAGAAGGAGGCGACTTTAATGAACCAATGTTTGTGCAACACACTGAAGCAATGCTGGAGGAGATTGACCAGATGGTATACATATTTGTTAAACCTTTTCTGTTTTGTATATGGAAGAGTGAATAGAGTTACTCATATTGCTTGTGTCTTTCAAAAGGAGGAGGAGATTGAGATGGAAGATGCAGATAAAGAAGAAGAGTGTGTGATCGATATTGATGCCTGCGATAAGAAGAATCCTTTAGCTGTGGTTGAATATATCGATGATATATATACCTTCTACAAAAAATTTGAGNTTTGCATTGCTGTTCTTTATCATCAATGTGCTTCCTTGTATTTATGTTTGATTCATTTTTTTTATTCTGCAGGAACTTAGTTGCGTGCCTCCTAACTATATGGACAATCAACAAGATCTTAATGAGAGGATGAGGGGAATCCTTATTGACTGGTTGATTGAGGTAGACAGACACAGACAAAAAGCTATTCTAATGTCAATGTTGTTGTAGTTGTTTCAATATGTCTGACGATAAATTTATTGGAAAATTTTGAAAATTTTGTGCAGGTGCACTACAAGTTTGAGCTGATGGAGGAAACGCTTTATCTCACAATCAATGTCATCGACAGATTTCTTGCAGTCCATCAAATCGTGAGGAAAAAGCTTCAACTTGTTGGTGTAACAGCTTTGTTGCTTGCTTGTAAATACGAAGAAGTTTCAGTTCCAGTAGTAGATGATCTCATCTTGATCTCTGATAAAGCTTACACTAGAAGAGAAGTACTAGATATGGTGAGTATCATTTTATCTTGATCATTAATCAAATCTCATAGGATGATGCTCCATAGTTGAGTTTACCTTTCTTTTGGCTTCTATTGCAGGAGAAGCTAATCGCCAACACCTTGCAGTTCAATTTCTCTCTACCAACGCCGTATGTGTTTATGAAACGGTTTCTCAAAGCTGCCCAATCTGATAAAAAGGTTTATAACAAAACTTGAATATTTCTCTAAGCTTGAATCAGGCCTTATATCTAAAGCTGTATGGTATGCAATTGTGGTTTCAGCTTGAGGTTTTATCGTTCTTTATGATCGAGCTTTGCCTTGTGGAATATGAGATGCTGGAGTATCCTCCGTCTAAGCTAGCGGCATCAGCAATCTACACTGCTCAGTCTACACTTAAGGGATTTGAAGAATGGAGCAAAACCTGTGAGTTTCACACAGGCTACAAGGAAGAACAGCTACTGTAAGAAATTCATGGTTTCTGTTTTTTTTGAAAACTCCGTATGAGATTTTCGGATTCTGACAATGAGATTTTCCTTCTTCTAGGGCATGTGCGAGAAAGATGGTTGCTTTCCATCACAAGGCAGGAACAGGGAAGCTCACAGGAGTTCACAGGAAGTACAACACATCAAAGTTCTGTCATGCTGCAAGAACTGAACCAGCTGGGTTTCTGCTTTAATGGAGGGAAAAACTATAATAAGAATCTAGTATGACTTAACTCGAGTTTCTGTTTTAAACAAAAAGAGTGAGGAAGAAAGAGAGATAGAGCAACTGAAGTTGCCCAAATGGGAGATGTACAATTGTTGGTTCGGTTCTTCTCTTTTTAAGGTCTTTAGAACTTTCTTCACTTAAGAAAGAATAAAAAGATGCAATCAATCTTTTGATATCATGCTTGTGAAACGGGGAAACTATCAAAAAAATATAATATATATATTTTTGACATCACTATCATGTACAGAATTACTCAGGATCTATGACCCACTTTGGTTAATAAAAGCACTCGGGAACCTCTAGACTGAATGCACAAAAGTCTATGACCCATTTTGGAACGTGGCACTTTTTTGGATTGTAATTTGGGAAAATAGCAGTTCATGTTAANAATCAATCTTTTGATATCATGCTTGTGAAACGGGGAAACTATAAAAAAATTATAATCTATATATTTTTGACATCACTATCATGTACAGAATTGTTGTACTACTCGGGATCTATCACCCACTTTGGTTAATAAAAGCACTCGGGAACCTCTAGACTGAATGCACAAGTCTATGACCCATTTTGGAACGTGGCACTTTTTTGGATTGTAATTTGGGAAAATAGCAGTTCATGTTAAAAAATACAAGTACGCCATTGTTCATATAGTAATGTTAAATGACCATATAGGCGACGTTTGTGACTAATATTGTGATTATCAAACAATATGTTGTATCTAGAAAATTCAAAGTCTGTAATATTGCAGTCTTGGATAAAATTTATGTCAATAACGAGGGAGATTATAATTATAACCTTCATAATTTCATGGTAAAGGGGGATTTAGTCAATGGTCATCTACTTCTAGTGTTCATTATCTCAATTCAGCCGAGTTTCGTCTTATTAACAAGACCTTTTGGAAAAACAATGTGGGGTTTGTTTTACTCATCTATTGTCAGCAATGGAGAATGCNAAAAAAAAAAAAAAAAAAACGATCATAACAAAAACTTGTCAATGATTCAAACATCTTGGTATCCCAAAATACAGAACTACTAGTGCATCTGGACATATCTCTCATTCTCTCTTGTTCGGTTTTACAGTGTACCCCTAAAGCATAAATGACAGAACCAAGAAAGGCGACTTTCACCTGGATATTGCAGAAAGACTGTCTCAGAAACAAAGCTTACATGTTGAGCGTAAAGTCAATCATCTCCTCACAGGTGGAACCGCTCCCCTTCCTCCAGTTCCACGCCCAGTGGCCGGCTTTAAGATAATATCACAAAGATTCAAAAAGCCAACAATTAGTAGTGACAAAAGAAGAAACACACAATAGTCTCTAACAAGGATTTCGACATGCTGAATAAGTTACATAAAACTTCCCAACATTGCTTTCATGAGCACTAAAATCATGAGAGAGAGAGAGAGAGAGAATGAACTTACTTTCCCTCGCATTGCAGCTCTACCTCTACCAACACCCAGTGATGAGCTCTTTCCCTGCATTGATTAAGCAAGTAAAGTTACATGTTTATTGGGGATATACAATTATACATAAGGACTCTAACATCACTCTGTATCCAGAGTTCAGAGTGCATATACCTTAATTCTAGCATCTAAGCGCTTGAACATTGGAGCTTGCTTGAGAATGTCCGGTATGACCATAAACCTGTCAAGATAAATCCGTAAGCCAATTACTAATCAGCTAGGGTTTAAGAATGATCCAATGATTGCATAAAATAGAAAACAAGCACAAGCAAAAGGAAGTGTTTACAGCACCTGACTTTGCTGCCTCGAATGAAGACATGCTCAAGCTGTGATACCTTACCATCCTGTAAAACAACATTGGGAAACCCAAAACAAAAGTTAAATAGCAAACTTAAGATAAATCGCATTTGACCACTGTATTCCCAAAGAGCAACTTAGGCTTTGAACACAAACTATATAAGGACAAACGTCGAACATTCCTTCTCTATTACCAAGGATAGACTTGACAAGTTCATAGACCAATAACATGCTAAGCCAATCTGAGGAGTACCCAATAACCTAAGAGTTAAAATTTATCTCAAGCTTTTTGAGAAGTCGCTCGCAGGATCTCCAATTCCAGGGTATTATACAGCAAAAATTTCAAAAGATACTTAATCCCACTTAGAAATCTAAATAAGAAGCAATCATAAAAAAATTCAAGTAAATAAATTTGCCCAGCTCGCCAAATCTAGGGTTTTACAGCACCAACATCAACAATATAATTGAAACGAAACCTATGATTCAGAAAAAGTGTCTCATATTAAATGAATCGATAACTTCAAAGTAACAGCTGATTACCTTGGCGGTATAAGTAATGTCCTCGAGCTGGCAGTTCCAGTTATCCTCACACTCAATCATGCTTCCTCTGTAGAGCTCGCCGCTCTTTAGCTCAACTGTCACAATATGACCCGAGGCCTCGTGAAGAAGCTTCACCGGTATTCCCAAACTTCGGCTCATCTTTCTCTCTCTCTCTCGGTCTCTCGCTGCTAAACCCTAATTTAAAACCTTCCCCTTTACTCTGCAACCTAGAAAATAAAAAATGGCGGAAGGAGAGAGAGAGCGATTCAGATTTGATGGGACGATTTTACCTTTTTTAAAGCTTTCCTGATTTATTTTTTGGGCTTTATATTTGGCCCATTCATTATATTAGGCCCAATTTAAGAAACTTGCTTTTTAGTCCCTATATTTTGATATTAAATGGGTTTTAATCCTTTCTTTTTATACAGACGACGACGGCTGATTTCACGGGTTAAGTAAGACGAAGGAAGCACCGTTGCAAAACTCGCCGAGATCGGAGAAATAACTCCGGCTGATATGGCGGACGAGAAGGAGATCAAAGGAGAGAAAAAGTATAAGTACAGTATAATCGTTCCTACCTACAACGAGCGTCTCAATATCGCTATCATAGTCTACCTGATTTTCAAGCATCTCCGGTAAATGAATTATCATTCCTTTTAATCTTTTCACGTTTGTTGTTTAGTTTCAGAATCGGGTTTGCGAAGTTCTGGATCCCATTTGAATGCTTAAATTCGAATCTGATCGCCAATTTCTGGTTTTCTCCATATAGGATTAGAATTTATGGATCTCGGAAATTTTCCGATCATGGTATGAAATTGTAGCTTGCAGATCCAAATTCGTAATTGTCTTTTGTGCGCATGAGCTGGTAAAGGCCAATGTAGTGATCCCTCAAAATTTGTAGTAGTATATTCATGGTGTTTTTGAACTGTTTGTTTATTGATCGGAGCATAACTAGAAGCTAGATTTTCTAATCTCAGATCGATTTTGATGGTAGCTGCTTATAAGAAATTAATAGAATTGCACTTGTTAAGTAGACTCTTCCCTGTCAAAAGTTTACCGAGAATTTATACCAATATCGAGAAACTCGACAATTGCACAATATAATGATTTGCTTCGCCACTTGTTTGTATGGTATAGGGATGTTGATTTTGAGATAATTGTTGTGGATGATGGGAGTCCTGATGGCACACAAGAAATTGTCAAGCAGCTGCAGCAATTGTATGGTGAAGACCGTATCGTGAGTACAATTACGAATTAGGACCTGATTTTGTAAATTATTGCGTGTTCTTCTGTTTAGGTGAACTCTGTGTTTGTTCTTTTTTTTTTTTTTATGATGCAGCTTTTAAGAGCTAGAGCCAAGAAACTTGGTCTAGGTATGTAATTTGTATCGNTGGGTATGTTATTTGTATCTTCATTGTCTTTTAGTTTTGGTTAACAAGAAGTAGAATTAATTTTCTTGGCATGATCAATCTCAGGAACTGCATATATCCATGGTTTGAAACATGCTACGGGGGATTTCGTCGTAATCATGGATGCTGATCTTTCACATCATGTAAGAGCCACCAATTTAGTTTTCTTGTTTACTTGGTCTGAATTATTGAGCTAATCCGGTCACTTTCTTTTGTGCAGCCAAAATACTTACCAAGTTTCATCAAGTAAGAAAAAGAAGACTCTCTTGATCTCTTACTAATTTCACAAACTATAGTGACTTCAACTGACTTTGTTTTTCTTTGTCATAAAGCAAACAACTAGAGACAAATGCAAGTATAGTAACCGGTACACGATATGTTAAAGGTGGTGGTGTACACGGGTGGAATCTTATGCGGAAACTCACTAGTAGAGGAGCAAATGTGCTAGCTCAGACACTTTTATGGCCTGGTGTATCTGATTTAACCGGATCATTCCGGTAAAATTCAACTAACATATGTGCATCTTTTTTACTTACATCATTCGATAGTTTCATGTCTGACCTCCTCACCTCTTTATTTGAAAGACTGTACAAGAAATCGGTGCTTGAGGATGTGATTAGCTCATGTGTGAGTAAAGGGTATGTCTTTCAGATGGAAATGATCGTTCGTGCTTCCAGGAAAGGATACCATATTGAAGAGGTCTCTCTTTATATACCAAGTCACTTGTGATTATGATTCCTTTTAAACTGTATTTCATTCATATTCTTGATTCGCTGGTGCTCATCTTCATCTGCAGGTACCGATCAGTTTTGTTGACAGAGTCTTTGGAACTTCAAAGCTCGGAGGATCGGAAATAGTGGAATATCTAAAAGGCCTGGTCTATCTCCTGCTCACGACTTAAGAGACAGCAAGCAGCTCAACAACACATGAGTGTCTCTCTATACTCTTCTATAGTTCCATTGCATCATAGATTCTCTTAACACTTGAACTCTGATCTTGTCTTTTAGAAACTTCACCTTTAGCTTTGACTTCAGAGAGCTACATCTTTCAAGACTCAAAAGTTCATATTATAGACGAGTTTCCTTTTGAATGCTGAGTTGGAGTTATCTTCCATTTGATAAATCCTTAACAAACCAAAAAAGATTTTATGTTTTAGATCGTTCGTAAACTTATTAACACAAATGTACACTCTTTGTCACTTTGAGTAAAAGATTCGAATTTGTAATCCCGTGGATACGGCTCTATCAAGCCGTGCACACGCACGAAGTGCTCATGTCGCATACTTCTCCACAGAGTTATAGGAGTGTCAAACATTTTACCCAAAAAAACATAATTACTACTTCGGTGGGTTAATTGGGAAAGTATAATTTGGGCCCATTAAAGACCTTTTCACTCGCTCTCGCTCTCTCTCAAATTCATCAACACATCAAGCTTCTTCGATTTCCCTCCCAATCAATTGTGGTATGGAGAATTAAAATTTACAGTGATGGAGTCGTTGCTTCGAGTTGATCGCGCTGGCTTAGAAACCCTAATTCCGGGAGCGGTGTGCAGTCGCAGAGTTTGGACACAGTCAGAACTAGCCACTCCTTCAGTTAGCGTGAATGAATCCGATCTGGTAATGCCACAAACACTAACTCTTTCAAGTGTTTTGTTTTTTTGGTAATGAACTCTTTCAAGTTCTTATCGGCAAAACCCTTTATTTTCCGGATGTTGATTAGGTGAGAGGTCTCTTACAAGCTTTGCAAGGTTCCTCTAGTCCATTCATTTTCTGGGACCTAAAGGAACAAACTTTCTGCGCTAAATGTGAGATACGAGTCTCTCATTTGTCTCAGTCAAGCCTTCATGTTCTTCTCGCTGGATTTTTGTATGCCGCAACGTGTTTGAAGCTTGTGGAGTCTATTGTTGCTGGAATTAATACCTCTCTTAGATCTCCTCCTACTTTAATGGCATTTTCTAACTCTGTCTCTGCTTGGCTTGAGGCAAGATCTCCACAACTTCCTTTTAGTTTTTTGTTGGCTTGTTCTTGAACATTTGTTTTGCTGAGACTGATAATACAATTGGTATTGGAACAGAGACTCAGAGACATTGCTTTGAATGAGGAAGTGAAGATCAACAATTCTAATCTTACTGTCACTCCAACCCTCTTGGGATTAACTAGTTCTTTATCAAGGTGTGTAGCCTAGGTCATTTTTATATATCCAATTGTATTTCTCAGTTCAAGAGACAAATCTGTGTTCGTTTTTATATTGAACCGCAGTCTTCTTCTCCTTTTCTTTCCATTTGCTAGTCTGTGTTCAGGTGCTGAATATCTTTTACAAGTTGTACGTGGTGCAATCCCTCATGCGTATTTTGAGTCAAGTTCAACTGTTTCGACAGCTGAAATTGCCGTCCACGTTCTTGATTACCTTTACAAGAGGCTTGATGAAGTATGCCTTGTACAAGGTGGTGAGGTTGTGGCCTGTTTTCATGATTTTTTTTTTGTGTTTTTTCCTTTGTTGCTGCTCACTTCCGTAATTGGTATATTGATCATATGTGGACCAGGTGGAAGGATTTCATATGCTGCTGCAAATCTTTGCTGGAAGTTTATTGCCATATGTAGAGGGTTTGGATTCATGGTTGTTTGACGGAACTCTTGATGATCCTTTTGAAGAGGTAGTGTTTTTGGAATTCTATTAATGTTCCATGAGTGCTCAACGATTTTCTTCTAGAAATTTATGCTTCAACACAAATATTTTCTTTACAACAAGGCTAGCAAATTGATAGTTTGAAAACGTTGAAATTGGTTAAGGTGAAGTTCACTTTTGTTTCTTCGCAGTTGTTTTTTACAGCCAATCAATCAGTCTCCGTTAAAGATGCAGAGTTTTGGGAGAAAAGCTATCTGTTGACGAGGGTGCCGGGCCCAAAATCAAGCGTACCTTCGCTAAATCAAAAGAAAGGAACGAGTGGAAATGACTCCAGTTCAGTTTCTGACAAAGAGAAGAATAATCAGGTGTTATGCCCATTATTCATAAAAGACATCTGTAAGTCAATTGTTTCTGCTGGAAAGTCACTGCAGCTGATGCAGCATATTCCTTTCACATCTTCTGAAAATTCTGGAAAGATTCAGTACCATGGGCGAAATGGTTTTGGGAATTCGGGCTGTGGCATACTCCTGGCTGAAAAGAACAGCTTTCGAAGCACTGCAGACTTATCCTTGTCTGAAATTTTTTGTCTATCGCTTGCTGGCCTTATAGACTATGGTGATCATGTATCTAGATATCTGTGGAAAGATGAGACGGATGAGTGGGAGATTTCGCCAACTTTAGCATCATATATAAGTGGAGAGTTGGTGAATGACACGGGTGATAAGAATCTTCCAATTCTCACATACTCAGAGCGAATGTGGTATAAGCTCTTAGTTGGTGCTGTACAAGAGAAAATATCTATGGAGGCCGAATCAGAACACCAGAGTGCATGTTATGTTACTCGTGTTAAGGACGGAAAAAATGGTCTCGTTGCCGATAAGGTGTTGCAGGGGTTATTCTGTCATGAAAACCTTGTTGTTTCAGTATCTAAAATGGATCTTGAGAGGAATAAAAATGCTTGGAATGCGTTGAACTTATCACAAAACTATTATCTACCCTCTCTAAATGATGAGAGTTTGTTAAGTGCTGTTTTTGAGGGATCTGGCCTGGCAGATACTGGATTGAGCGGAACAAACTACAAATTTGGATTTCAATTTGGTAGCTCTGATTATCTTTCTTCTCAGGATGACACCAAAATTCTAGAAACGTTATTTCCCTTTCCCACTCTGCTTCCGTCATTTCAGGTACTTTGATACTGATGCTTCTATGATCATATTATCCATTCCTTCACTTTTCTCCCATGTGAGAGTTTCTGATAGCTTATTCTGGAATCTCTGTGATCAACAACAAAAAAGCCGAAGCTCTATATGTCAGAATTTCTACCTTTCCAAAAGAATAGTACACTTCCTTCAAGAGTTCTCAGCTGGATGCTAAAGACAGAGCCAAGGGATACTCCACTTCCTGTTGTAATAATGCAAGAATGTTTAACAATCTACATCAGGAGGCAGGTACGGTGATGTAAGTTTTGCTTTGGCACTTATTGTTACGGCATACATACTTTTCTGAAAGTTGTGCGTGTTGTAGGTGGACTACATTGGCAAAGTGATTTTGTCAAAACTCATGAATGATTGGAAATTAATGCACGAACTTGCGGTGTTGCGTGCCATTTACTTGTTAGGTTCAGGTACCTTTTAAGTGCTTCAACTTCTTTGGCAATAGGATCGTATCTGAAATCTTATTTAAAATTCTTAATATTCCAGGGGACCTTCTGCAGCATTTTCTGACTGTAATATTCGATAGGCTGGGCAAGGGAGAGTCATCAAATGATGATTTTGAGTTGAACATAATCCTTCAGGTAACCAGTTTGGTGAACTTTTTCCTAGAGACACTGCTCTCATCATTTTAGTTATCACTTGTAAAAATATTCAGTTTGTTAATTGTTTGCTTATGTATCCCTGTTTTCTATTATCGTGTTCATACATAGAAACTTAATTCAAATTTGCAATGGTTATCTACAGGAATCAATTAGAAATTCAGCTGATGCCATGTTGTTAAGCAGTCCTGATTCATTGGTGGTATCTATTTCCAGAGAAGGTTCTTTAGACAGAGATAAAGATGACAAGGGTGACGTAATACCCCTTTCTTCAACTCGTAAAAGCCGTGTTAACAACTTTGGGATAGATTGCCTTGAGTCTCTCAAATTCACATACAAGGTCTAGAGAAACAAATTTAGTCTTCCACCCAATTTCAGCGTATTGACATATCACATGGGTTACATCTATGTGTATTAAAGATCTGAACTATTTTCTTTTTTTAGGTTCCATGGCCGCTTGAGCTTATTGCCAATAGTGAGGCCATTAAGAAGTATAACCAGGTATCCTTTTCTCATCCAGCTATTTTTTGGGGGAAACAGTTCGTTGTTCTATGTGTTAATTATTTAAATGAAAACAGGTGATGGGATTTTTGTTGAAGGTCAAGCGAGCAAAATATGTGCTTGATAAAGCACGAAGGTGGATGTGGAAGGTCTTTGATATTTTCTTGAACTCATTTCTCCCTTTTTTGACTGTTTCATGTCACATTCTAAATCAATTTCAAAGAGCCTAATGAATCTTTTGATCAATAGAATAAATATTAAGAGGAATCACAATAATGTGGTGTAGTTTGATAAACTTAGTGACTTTGGCGTTTGTGTATTATAGGGTAAAGGCTCTGCAACAAAAATCCGCAAGCACCACTGGTTGCTGGAACAAAAGCTCCTCAATTTTGTGGATGCTTTTCATCAATACGTAATGGACAGGGTATTGCCTGATGCTGAATAATTGGTTATAATTATCGTGTTATGTTTCTTTACAGTGATATAAGTACATGTGCAAGTGGTGTGGCAAAATCGAAAGTTAATTTTATGGCTGCTTGAATAAGATTAGAAGTTTATCAGCCTTAATTGGATTTTGTAAACAGGTATATCACACCGCATGGCGTGAACTGTGCGAAGCTATGGTAAAAGCAGGGTCTCTAGATGAGGTCATATATGTACATGAGACCTATTTGTTATCGATTCAGAGGCAATGCTTTGTGGTTCAAGAAAAGCTGGTAAGGGACCATGACCTGACCTCTTAAATGCATAATAAATATTTGAAGTTGTAGCTATAAAAACCAAATGTCTGGTGGTTTCTGTAAATAGTGGGCAATCATCGCAAGTCGGATCAACATGATTCTGGGTTTAGCTCTAGAATTCTACTCAATACAACAGACGCTGAGCAGCGGTGGAGCAGTTTCAGCGGTCAAGGCTAGATGCGAAATGGAAATAGACCGCATTGAGAAACAATTTGAGGACTGTATTGCTTTCCTCCTTAGAGTAAGGCTTCTATATCTAAAATTCGGTGTACTTTTTCTTGACTTAACCAGTTAAAAGTATATGGTAAATCGAACTTGTAGGTATTGTCTTCGAAGCTGAATGTGGGACACTTCCCTCACTTGGCTGATTTGGTGACGAGAATCAATTACAATTATCACTACATGTCAGACACCGGAAGCTTGATGACTGTTTCTGGAGCAGAGGCCAAGTCTTCCAGGCCATGGGCTTCCAAATCTGATGTCCATTGAAGTAATCTCAAAATGCTGGATGGTCTCGCCATTCTTCAAGTCTCGTGCTTTTCTCGAGTTCTTTCATAGTACTGTTTTTAATTGGATACTGTAAGAAGGTGTGCATTTATGTAAATCCAAATTAGTAGTACTAAACATCTTCAGTTGTACATTGAAAATCAAAAAAACATGTAANGGGTTTTTAAAAAAAAAAAAAAAAAAATCACATATGATTATGAATGACGTCACTGTAGCCGACTGTGACGTGAGAGTAAAAAGAAGAGAACATGTGGTCTAGAGTTTCTAGGACCACCGCCATGTAGTAGACTGATAGCGAATCAAATAGATAGAGGTATGCTTCTTACATAATACGACAAAAAATCAAAGGCTAAGGATATGATTCCATTTTAAAACCGGAAAGAGTATTTATACTAGTATATTTTAACACCTGCAGTAGCGAGCGGCCAAAATTACTGCTTTTCCGGCGATAGATAGAGAAACTAAGTAAATGGAGGGAACTATCAAATCTCCGGCCAACTACGTTCCTCTCACTCCTATCAGCTTCCTCGATCGATCTGCCGTCGTCTACGCTGACAGACTCTCCGTCGTTTATGGCTCCGTCAAGTACACGTGGCGCCAGACTCGTGATCGCTGCGTCAGAATCGCCTCTGCTCTCTCCCAGCTCGGGATCTCTACCGGCGATGTGGTCAGATCTTCTCTTTCACCTTTTTTAGCTTCATTATTTGGACATCTTTTTCTGTTGCTAGATCGATAAAAAAAATTGGATTTTTTTCAAAATTTCTCATCCCTTAGAAAGTGTTTCAAGTTCTGATTCTGATTCTCACACAATGATTAGGTCTCAGTGTTGGCCCCAAATGTGCCAGCTATGGTTGAGTTGCATTTTGGTGTTCCTATGGTTGGAGCTTTGCTCTGTACACTCAACATTCGCCATGATTCCGCACTTGTAGCAGTCTTACTGAGACATTCAGAGACTAAAGTGATTTTCGCAGATCATCAGTTTCTCCAGATTGCTCAAGGAGCTTGTGATATCCTCTCTAAGAAGGGTGACAAGGTCCCGCTTTTGGTTCTCATCCCAGAGCCTCTTGTTCAATCTGTTTCAGGGAACCAGAGATCTGAGGGTATGATGGAATACGAAGATGTTGTGGCCATGGGGAAATCTGATTTCGAGGTTATACGACCAACCGATGAGTGTGATCCTATCTCTGTCAATTACACATCAGGTACCACTTCAAGCCCCAAAGGTGTTGTTTACAGTCACAGAGGTGCTTATTTGAATTCTCTGGCTGCGGTTTTACTCAACGAAATGCAATCGTCCCCTACTTATCTGTGGACTAATCCAATGTTTCATTGCAATGGCTGGTGCTTACTGTGGGGTGTTACCGCTATTGGTGGGACTAATGTATGTTTGAGGAATATAACGGCCAAGGATATTTTCGATAACATTTCCCAGCACAAGGTAACTCACATGGGAGGTGCACCGACGGTTGTGAATATGATCATCAACGCGCCTGAATCCGAGCAGAAGCCGCTTCCCGGGAAGGTATCTTTTATGACAGGTGCTGCACCGCCACCAGCACATGTGATCTTCAAGATGGAAGAGCTGGGGTTTTCTATGTTTCATTCCTATGGGTTAACCGAAACTTATGGACCAGGCACGATCTGTACATGGAAACCTGAGTGGGACTCTTTGCCTAAAGAAGAACAGGCGAAAATAAAAGCCAGACAAGGCGTGAATCATTTGGGGATCGAGGAATTACAAGTTAAAGATCCCGTAACCATGAGAACTTTGCCAGCTGATGGTGTGACTATGGGTGAAGTTGTCTTCAGGGGAAACACAGTGATGAATGGTTACTTAAAGAACCCTGAAGCAACCAAGGCCGCTTTCAAAGGAGGTTGGTTTTGGAGTGGTGACTTAGGTGTTAAACACCCCGACGGATACATAGAGCTGAAAGACCGATCGAAAGACATTATAATCTCTGGAGGAGAAAACATTAGCTCCATTGAAGTCGAATCTGCTCTGTTCACTCATCCTTGTGTTCTTGAAGCAGCTGTAGTTGCGAGGCCTGATGAGTACTGGGGTGAGACTGCTTGTGCATTTGTGAAGCTTAAAGACGGGGCTAAGGCCAGCGCGGAGGAGCTTATAAGCTATTGCAGGGACCGGCTTCCGCATTACATGGCCCCGAGGACTATTGTGTTTGAGGATCTTCCTAAAACATCGACCGGAAAAGTTCAGAAATTTGCTCTGAGGACCAAGGCTAAGGCTTTGGGAAGCTTATCAAAGAAAGGCAGAAGCAAGTTATGAATGGGTAAATCTTTTTTTCTTTTACTTCCAATCTCTACAAAATGTGTGTCTATAAGATCATATGTGTGTTTATTGTTTAAGCTAAACCGGAATGAAAAACTTAAACCAAGTTGTATGTTTCTGAAATAAATAAAACCGGGATGAAATTTGAATTCCGGAAAATTAGATCTCTAGCATTTTGACTAGAGTTGAATCTGATGGCAAGTGGATATAAATTATCTTAAGGGAATCAATCCTTGGATCATTATCTCTTAATCATCTATTTGTGTTGTTCTTTACAGCAGTTTGTTTATTAGATTTCTATTTTTTTAAGAAAACTAAATAAAGTATTACTGTAGTCTGTAGTTGTTAGAAAGTCGTGTATTGTTCAACATATAACTTATGATCATGTGGTACAAAAACTTATGATCATGAATAAATTTGTGTACCTAACAGAAATGAAATTCTGATGATCATGATCAATCTTTGTAATCGTCGATCACGATGTATAGTATTTAAGAAAAGTAGATGTTACATTGCAACAAAATGAGTGAAATTAATATAAATCTCCAATCTATGGTTGACACTTGAAACACTAAGGTTCATACATGGTGAAACTTGTAAGTTGTAACAAGCAAGAATCATTTGCACTAATAATTCCATGAAGGCGTAAAGATAAACAAAGGAACAAACGATAGAAACTTAATAATTTACCATTTGCGTGTGAATTATCTTTTGTCTCAGTCAATAATACACGAGTGCTTAACCAACGTTACTAGACCGGACCTCACTCGGTTAGACCATAGGTAGATGATCTCAAACCGTTGATTATTTGCCGATTTAGGTTTGGAGTACGAATCTAAAATTTCTCAAACCGGTTCACACCATTTATGTACGGCGATAGTGACAACACCAAGCAAACGGAAACAGTGTAAAAGACAGACAAAAAGACTAATACTTTCCTTGGCAGTTCACGCTATTGTTCACTTACACTCTTTTAGCAAAAGTTAATAACTGAAATAGTAAATTTCCAAAATATTCTTCTTTTTACTAATATAAAGAAGAAAATATAGGGATTATACAAATGTATAAAGCAAAGAGTAATATTTACACCATTATGGAAATTGAGACAGTAATGGTTCTAAAGTTCTAAAGTGATTTTAACAAAACAAAGCTTGCAATTGGCTCTACTGTCAAGAGATGGTTAGAGTTTACAAGACGCTTAACTTATCTCCTAATTATTCGATAAAATCAATTATTAGTAAACAATAATGGCCTGATATAAGTATAATTAAGCAAAACAGGAAAATTAACAATCAAAACGAAATAGAGCAAGAAATAGAAGAACTTGCATTTTGCAAGACTCTAAAATCCAGCTCATAGTAATAGTATATCACCATAATAAAAACAATTACTAAAATTTATGATTAAGTAATAATAACAATTAAAATATAATTAAGTAAGAAAGCTGTTAGAAGCAAGTGCTGGAGGCGGTGCCTCATTTCTTTCAGAGCCCAGAAATCTATAAGAACTGTCACAAAACAAAAACAAGTTTCATTTCTCAAGATTTTTAAAAATTAAATCTTTCTCTCTCTCTGGTATATAAAAATGCAACCTTTGATTGAAAAAAAACCAAATTGAAGCGAGAGAGAATCTCTAATGATTGTTGTGGAGATGTCGTGAAGACAAACAAAGAGGAATTACAAATAAACAAAACAAGCTTTCATTTCCCCTGTCTCTCTCTATCTCTAAAGAGGAAGACTTTTGTTTTCCATTGGAGTCGAGCTTTACTCGAATCTCTTTCTCTCTCTCTCTGGCGTAGAGGCGAAGGTAAAAGCGCCGCGTGTAGCCTTCAATGGCTTTCCAGCGGCGGCGCTACAATTACTACAACCGTCTCCGTCGTCTCCTACCTCTAATTTGCGCCGTCTCCGGAGCTCTGCTCATCCTCTTCGCCCTTCTCTCCATCTTTTCCCCTCCTCCTGATGATTCCGATCGCCGCATCTCCGTATACACACTCTCTCCCTCTCTTTAGACTTGTTTATAAGATTCCTGATCTCTCTCTTAATGCCATGGTATCTGTTTAATTGCAGAAGCAGATTAACTATGGAGCCAATGAGGAGAAGAACATACCAGTGGTTTTCACTGTTCCGGTTAGGGTTATTAAATTTGATATTTTGATGGATATATGATTCGTGTACTCAAATGGTTTTTGTAATGTTTTTTTTTTTGTTGCAAAGTGTGGACTTTTGGTTGCATCTCTTCTTAATGGCTCTTTTTGGTTTGTGTTTTTTTTTAAAACCAAAGCAGAGAGGTGGAGGGAGATCGGATCGTGATATCTGGCGTTCTTGGAATGCTGAATTCTTTTACGGATGTTGTAATGCAAGCAGCAAGTTCCCAAGTACGTAAAGTTTTTTACTTTTAAGTTATTTTGGTGTTTAGAGTTATGAAATTTAGAGAGACTTGAGTTTAGAATGCTTGATTGTTATTGCAGCTGGGAATATAGTTAGCTAGAATCAGCCAATTGTAGTTTCCGAGTTTCAGGAGGTTTATTAGTCACAGTACATTTGATTTCGTACTACAGGTGCTAAAGCAATTACTAGAAATGATCGATACTTGGCCATCGCTACTAGTGGTGGTTTAAACCAACAACGAACTGGAGTAAGTTCATTTAGCTTTGTCAAGCTTTCTGGTAATTTTGTTTGTTGCCGAAATATTGTTCTGAGTTTTACAATGCAATTACTTCTTTCAGATTGTAGATGCTGTGGTTGCTGCACGGATTCTAAACGCTACACTTGTTGTTCCAAAGTTGGACCAGAAATCCTACTGGAAAGATGCCAGGTTTTTCTTGCTTTACCCTTCACTTTTTCGCCAAATCAAAAATTTATTCATCTTAGTAACATCTAGTTTTGTGCTTTATATGCAGTGACTTCTCGCACATTTTCGATGTTGATTGGTTTATGTCATTTCTCTCAAAAGATGTCAAAATCATAGAGAAACTTCCGCAGAAAGGGGGGCGAACTTGGAGCCCCAGCAGAATGCGTGTACCGAGAAAATGCAATGAGAAATGTTATATTAATCGAGTATTACCTGTTCTTCAGAAAAGGCATGTAAGTTTGTTTACCTGCTTTTCTCTCAATCTTTTTGCTTCTTTCTCTCTATGATCTTATATCTGATTGGTCTTCAAACTCTTTGTATCAGGCAGTTCAATTAAATAAATTTGATTACAGACTTTCAAACAAGTTGAGAGATGACTTGCAGAAGCTGAGATGTAGAGTAAACTATCATGCTCTCAAGTTCACTGATCCAATCCTTAAACTGGGAAATGAATTGGTCCGAAGAATGCGATTAAGGAGCAAACACTTCATTGCTTTACATCTTAGATTTGAACCCGATATGCTCGCCTTCTCGGGATGTTACTATGGCGGTGGTGAGAAGGAGAAAAAAGAGTTGGGATCAATCCGAAGGAGATGGAAAACTTTACATGTATGGTGACAAATCTTGTTTGTGCCAATGCCTTCTGTTTTATTTTATATTTTGGATTCAATGAGTTAAAATATTACGAAGTTTTAATCGCAGGTAAATAACCCGGAAAGGCAAAGGCGTCAAGGAAGATGTCCGCTTACACCAGAAGAAGTTGGATTAATGCTTAGAGCTTTGGGATATGGAAGCGATGTTCATATATATGTTGCATCAGGTGTCGTTTATGGAGGAGAAGAATCATTGGCTCCGTTGAAAGCACTTTTCCCACATTTCTATTCAAAAGACACCATAGCTACAAAAATGGAGTTGGAACCATTTTCTTCTTACTCTTCACGAATGGCTGCGCTCGATTTCCTTGTGTGCGATGAAAGCGATGTTTTTGTTACAAACAATAACGGAAACATGGCGAGAATATTAGCCGGTCGAAGGTAATTAATTAACCAAAGCTTATCTTTCTTCTTAATTCGTTTTATGTTTTTTAAGGTTGTTAGCTCTTTTTGTTGAATGATTCTTGGCTTTTATGTAGGAGATATTTTGGACATAAACCAACAATTAGACCGAATGCGAAAAAGCTAAGCAAGTTGTTTATGAGCAAAGACAATACTACCTGGGAGGAGTTTGCTTCAAGAGTAAGAACATTTCAGAGAGGATTCATGGGAGAGCCAAAAGAAGTAAGAGCCGGTAGAGGTGAGTTTCATGAGAATCCATCAACTTGTATATGCGAAAAAACAGGTACTAAGGCAAAGGCAGGAAAGATGGATTCGAGAAAATTCGGGAAGAAAAACAAAAGTGATGTGGTAGCAACCAATGATGAACAGAACGAAGAAGAAGATACAGAGTTGTCATCAGATTATGAGGAAGACCAAACTGATTTGCAGGACAGAGGATTGTATAATGGTACGAGGTTAGATTACGATGATGCGTCATCGGTTTCAGATGAGCCTGAACTAGAAGAAATGCTATCAGATTGATTCAGTTAAAGAAAGATTCAAAATCGATTTTTCAACCTTTTACTGTGGTCATATGCCTCATTAATGTCTTCTGTACATAGAAATCCAATCCGAGGAAGAATGACCTTTTTTTTTTTTTTTTTTAAAAAAAAAAAAAAAAAAAAAAAAAAAAAAAAAAAAAAATGACCTTTTTTTCTTTCTTCTTAATCCATTACCTTACTTTTTCCGACAAGAATTAGTCGTTGAGTCTGTTTAGTTCAGAGCAACTGAATATTGGTACTGAAAGAATCTGAGAATGATATAGATAGATACATCAAGATCCAAAAAACATTGTGTCAAAAGTACATTGATTTAAATACAATAGTGCCAAGTTTTTCCCGACAAGGATTTCGATGGGTCGTGTCTGGGTCAGAGCAAAAGAGATGCTGAGCTTTTACTATATTCTTGGAAGGAAAGGCTTGACGGATTCGATGACGACCTAACATTTATATACAAGCAATAGACATTAATCAGATGAATCCCCAAAGCTCTTAAAATAAAGTTTAAGTTGATCTTGTGACATTAATCCACAGAGTTTACTTACTCTTCCGTCATATGATAACGATGCAAAAACCGAAGGCTCACGTGAACTCCAAGCAAGGCCTGTGTTGTAAATTAAGACAGTAATGGTATTAAGTATTGTTTGGTCAAAAGATCAATGGTAATCATAAGGTGTAAGAGAATTTACCATAGACACTGTCTTCATAGTCAGTGTATGAGTTGAGCAACGGGTTCACACGCTGACGTGTGGATTCCACAGGGCTGAGAAAGATGGTAACAATGGAATCAAAACAATGTTGGAAGAAAAATGGAAATAATGGGTGCGAGGATGTTGTTAGGAGAATAACCTTTCTGAGGTTTTGTCATCACTAAATGATGCTGAAGCATACCACAGGTTGACAGCCGAATCTGTTCCAGCGCTCTGTGTTTTAATTGAACAAATCAGAATCGACACAATTTATACAGTGAGCAAAGTTAAAGAAAAGGCTTGGTTTTCTAAACTAAACCATAGCATGTACCGAGAATAAAAAGTGCACGTTTCAGCTAAAAAACTGCGAGTGGCGTACACAGCTACCAAGTGGAACGATTTGATTGCGTTAAGAAGAACAAAGGAGAAAGAGAGTACCAGAATCAGTCCATCATACTCAGGGTTACACCTGACAGCCCATGTCCTGCAAAATTTGACAAAAACATACAAAAGCACACATTCAAGTATCAAGCACTTGGGTTCCTATAAGAAAAAAGTTCACAAAAGGGAACGGAAGCAAACATACCAGTGTGTATGACCAGGAAGCTCTTGGACAGGAACCTTCGCCTTTCGGAGATCCCAGACATGTATGCCAGATTCATCCTCTGCAGTTACCTACACAACCGAGTGTTTAATACATACAGTAATAGCAAAGATATAATATTATTTTTATACAAAATCCAAAGGTCGACTTCCACAACGATTCAGTTCAGCTCAATGCTCGGATGATGTAGAAAACAGCATGAACAGATATGCACAGCGTATTTGTTTTAAAAACATTATTTCCATGCAATAGAGTACTGTGACAGTGTTTTGGAGGTACAAGAGAGAAGTCTTACAATTATATGTTCTCTCTTGGGATTGTAATCAACACCGCGTACATGAGCGTGTTCAATAGAATTAACCTTCCTTTGTTGAGAAAAGAACATGGAGGAAGTTAACATATACATATTGGTTCATGTGAAGAGTTAACACCAAAAGTAATTTGACAATGAAACCAGTATGAGAGCATGTAACAACGTGTGTACGTAAAATCAACGCATTAAACCTCCTAATTGCATGCAGGAATAGAGGAGATCAACAATGATAACATACTTCATAGTACGCAGGTCCCAGAACTGGACAGATGATTCACCAGTTGCTGCAACAGCATTTACATCATGTGGATTCCATGCTCCACCAGATAAAGAATGCAACATCCCAGCCGAATCCTTAGATACAACCTATTAAAAGTGAAAAGAGTTAAAGAGAATACCTTACAAAGATCAAAGTTCATGAGATGAAAACGAGTTTGTCTCTATATCCTCGTAGCTAAATCACCTCAGCAGACTTTTTTGAACAGTCTAAGTTCCACAAGAAAATATTTTGTTCATCCATGCTGATTAACTTGTCAGATCTTCCAGAAGGCCACCAAAGAACACTGTTCCCACAAAAGAGAAAGACAGAGAGTCAGCTTCACAAGATAAGAGTAAGAAAGAAACAAGTTCTAAAACGATAAAGCATCAACTCACCAATTAATCTTACCAACATGTGCATCAAGAGAAGCAACACGCTCCAATTGTGGAGAATTTAATTGACCATATAACTCAGGAATTTGCCAAATCGCAGCTCCAAATGATTCACCTTAACATTGCAAGTTTTTGAGACATTCAAGCATCAATTCAATGCAAAGCTTCTGAACCCCAAAACATAAATCAAAATTTCAAAAACTCAAATTTCTAGCAACTGATCAACTCAAGATATGCGAATTTACCAGTGGAGAAGACAGTGGAGAAAATGCGTTGATCAAAGGGGCAAGAAGCAAGGTCCCATATCTCATTAGGATGAGAAAACAAACCCTCACATATCAGCTCAGATCCACCAGATGACAGACGAAGAAGATGAACCTTAAAAGTATCTCAAATGGTGGAAAAATAAAAACATTCAGCATCTTCCCGATTCAATATAAGACAAATTAAAAAAAACATGGATTCACCTCATTTTCTTCTTTCAAACTTAGAGTTCCAGTGAGAAAGCTGGTGTAATCGGTATCGGCTTTCACATCCGATATACATCTAGCCTGAAAATTAGAAAATTAAGGTTCGTCTTTAAAGAATCTTCTAAGAAAATGAAGAAAGATCCGAAGAGGAAGAAGATGATGAATCACCTGATACTTCAAACCGTATCCAATTCCCGATGATCCTCCTTGCATTGTCGCCTGAGCCGACGCACTGATTCAGGTCGAAGACGAGCTGAGCTGAAGAAGATGATCGACCATTTTGATTTCGCTGGTTTCGTGTTAGTGATAATACTAATGGGCCTAGCTCAATATATTTAGGCCCAATTATTATTATTTTGGTCAAAAGATGCTCAGTTTCTCATGTTACAAATTCACAAGTTCACAACTACTCAATGAGTCAGTCTAATTAACATACATGAGTTTTTTTGGAAGAAAGAAAAAAACAAAAAAGAGAAGGATCGAACGTTTAATAGTAGAAGGGATATGAGACCATCATTATCGGTATAACCTTTGCTCAAGTCTTAGGTATTTAAAAATCAAAAATAATGCAAACAGTGAGTTTTGGATATAAAACCATCCGTAACGGTATATGTTTTGTGAGAATCTTATGATTAAAAAATTAGAAAATAAGTAAATAGTGGGAGAAGAGGGGAGTCTCGGATCTTGCCCAATAACTTTTGTTAGGCGAGTCTTAGCACCACATGTCGTAGGGAGAATGGCTAGAGGATTTGGTTATCTCTTTCTCTCTCTAGAATAAAGTTTCTTTTGTTGCGCAAAATCGGGTTTCTCTTTCTCTCTCCAGAATAAAACTTTTTTATTTTAATATTATAACTAACTTAAGATATACTCCCTCTGTTCCTAAAAAATTGATGTTTTAGATTTTTCACACATATTAAGACATAATAATGTTTTAATTTTTTAATTACTTTAAAATTGTTTTATGAGTGGAAAGATAAAATTTAGACAATTACTTACATGATATGTGTCAAAAAGCATAAAGTAAAAAAATCATTTCACCTTTTTAATCTAGAAAATCAATCTTTTAGGAACAAAACTAAAACTCAAAACATCAATTTATTAGGAACAGAGGGAGTATTCTATAACTTCCCTCTTTACGGATGCTCTAAACGAGTCTCCAATAAGACTCGAATCTTAGATGTCAGATGGCACTTCAATAAGACACATGTCCCTTCTTCTCCATCTCTCCAACGAAGAAGAACATCGGACTCATCATCAATAAGACACATGTCTCTTTTTAAAATTATTATTAAAAAGTTATTATTATATATCCTATATTATAATATTAAAAAATTTTAAGATTTAATCTAAGGGTTATATCGATTTAATCTACTAGTCAGTCAGTAGTCAGGTCAGTTAAAGAGGTTTTGAATGGAATCGGCCCAGTTAGAGTCCCATAATTGTCTATTAGGCCCAGTCATTGTTACACCGTTGTAACGTCGTTTGATCACTAAAAATGCATAAAATCATGAATTCATATCTGAAAAAAGAATGTTATCATTACGTTCGTACAACATCTTACCAAAGCCAGAGAGGCAAGGTACGTGATGCTTTCATGATGTTATGACCGTTAATTAAAATGATGTTTTTGGTGATTTTTTGGAAGCCTTAGACTAAACATAAAATTGACGACCAAAAAGTAATAAAATCTACTAATATCTCCTATAATCTACTATTATAGGAGTTTGAATTCATATGGTAACTCAATAACGACGTTAGCACAAACAAACATAAGTTAGAAATGTTTCCCACTCCAAACTCATATATTAATATTAATACATTGTATTTGTATCCCGTGTTATAATATCATATCACAATGTTTTGAAAGAAAATAGGGTCTTTGAAAAAATTATCAGTGTAAGAAAAAACTGACTGCAGCCTATATAAAGAATCTCCAAAACCTAGATAAATTAATCATAAAACAACGAATATTAGTTAAACACTTACATCAGCTAATAAGTTGTTCAAAACTGAAACGTAAAACAGAAAGTACAAACATAAGAAAACTCCTAACTAAGAGATTATAAACCATTTCTAATACAAAAGTTGTACGATATCTCTATTAATTTTGTGGAAGGCCCCAAATTAAAGCACTTGTTCGCGTTCATGTAAGACTCTGAACTTATCGTCGTTTACTAATATGGGTATTCTTGAATGGAATAATGTTTAGCTGAATTGAATATAATACGCATGGGAATATCCTAACAAGAAAAGTAATAAAAAGTAAGTGATAAGAGGACAAAATTTGAGGAGGTGGATCTCCACCATCCCCAGAAAAGAAACATTCCTTTCTTTTTTGTTTCACCAAAAAATATAGAGAAATTTTTCTTTTAAAAGATGGGCTCGTTTAGGAACTAAAGATCCTCGTGCATTCTTATAATTTTATATGAAGTTTTCGCTTTTGTTTCGTCTTAACTTCTCAAAAGCCTCAAAACCAAAAAGTTCCAAACTCTCACTCGTGAAGACTTTTAACTTTTAAGTTAAGACGTGTGCAGACGCTCGTTCATGCACATTTTTATATGTGTAAGATAAACGGATAAAGTTAGTGTAATTGACAAGAATTTCATGGTTTTAGGGTTTTATTCTTCAGACTGATCAATTATATCATGTGGATTGATTCCAATTATTCATCTCATAGAAGAGAAAACTTCCGAACAACAACTATCGTACTCAGTAAATTGCTAGAACTAGAAACAAAATTCTGATTAAAAGGATATATTGTGTAGATCTTTGATAAATTAAAATATTGTTGAAAGTATACTGATATTTTTCAATATGGTTGGTGATGGCGTTGTTGGTATGTTATATGTACAGGTGCATGTGAATAAACGTTAACTAGAAATAATATGTTTTCTTTCTCTCAATCTAATTTGCTAGAATACGTACTATACAAAGAAAAACAATGTGTATATATGATATATCCATGACGAAAACAAGATAATAAATAAAGGAATTTATCGCATATGTTGAGTTGTTGACACTGAGTTACAAGTGTGTACGTATATACATAAACTAGAATGAGAGGTGTAGTACGAATAATATAAGTTGAATAAATAATTAGGAATATATGAGAGATGATTAGAGAGGTAATGCAGGGATTCATATCTTCTCGAGTTCTTGACAAAAACTTCATTTTACTATTGTTTGAAGCTAAAGTCGGAGTTTTGAGTTCTTAAAAAGATTAAAATATGAGTTTGGTACCTATACCAACATGTGCATGCTTTTGTGAGGATATGCTTTTAGAGCATGATTTCGTTATTAAATATAAATATATAATAGTAATACTTTACGTTAACTTTGAATCTCAAACCTTTTTATTTTATTTTTAACTTTTCACTTTTTAGCTTTAACTTTTTACACCACGTCTTTTTCCACTTTCTATGCTTCAATGATTCACAAAGTTGAAAATTGCATGGTTCCATTGCAAAAAAAAACCATTTTATCATTTCGGACGACAATAAATCAATGTAACGTTTCTAGTACGAATTATGATTACTAGTTTCCAAATCGAAGTTTGGTTGCATGTCCCTTCTTCTACAAAAAAAATGAAACGGCTCTTATTCGTATCATAATCATTTATTTTTATGTGGAAGTGTCACTACTCACTAGTCTAGTAGTCTATGAATTTTTCCTTTTGAAATGTAATGCGTTTTTACTATTTTAAATTTGCCAAGATGCTAACTGCGAATGTAATCCAAGCTCATTCAACGGAAAAAAATTCATGAAAATCGAAATTCTATATTGGACTAAATGGATTATATGAATAATATGAATTAGAACTTTAGAAGTTCATAACCTAATAATAGTAAATTGGACTAGAACATATATATAAATTTGTAATAGTTTTGTGAGTGTGTACATATCGTCCGGATTCATACATATTACATGTTATTGAGTATTGACAGAAAAACGACGAATAACAATAACTTTTTTGACATTCTTAACAGTGATAAATTATTATTTCTTATGTTTTTAAACTAATGTTTTGATCCTAATTAAACCTGAAGTTTTTATCCATAACTAGGTCGAGTACCGCGCTACGCTGCGGGTTTTTAAAAAAAAAAATCTTTTTTTAGTGTTTATGTTAAGAAAATTTTAGATTATTTTTTATTCTATTCATGTTAAATAATCACATACAATATTTTTTAAACTATGTTAAAATATTTATTTAAATATATAATATTTATTTTAATTAATATTTGTGGTATGTAGGCTGACTTGCCAATCCGTAGGCATAATCCGTTAAAACCCGTAATTCGTATAGAATTGTCCGCGAGTCCCGCTATTCTATAGACATAGAAGACGATATCCAAACCCTCCCCGTCGAAGTACTATTTGGATCAAAACCAAACTATGTCAAAATATATATTTATATATAGAATATTATTTTTTTTTAATAAATGTTTGTGGTATGCGGGCCGAACGTCAATCCGCCGGCATAACCCGCTAAAACTCGTATTCCATATTAGTTTGTCCACGGGACTCGCTATTCTATGGATATAGAAAATGATATATAAACTCGCTTCACCGTGATATTATTTGGGCCAAACCCACATGCTTTCTGTTTGACATCTTTTTAAAAATAAATGAATAAGATTTAATTTATATGGATTATGACGTGTGCAAACGAAATGTTTTGATTGGTTGTGAAACTTTTTTCATTAATTGAGATGTCAATCCCACAATGTTTCTCGAATCCTACGTGTCGCATCCAGGAGAGGCACTTGTCTTATTATAGTATTGATTAAAAATATACTATAAATTGTAGACTCCGGTTTATGTTCTCAATTTTGAAAGAATTAGCATATATATTTTTAATATAAACTTTTTAGTGTTTTTTTTGGTATGTAGACATATCAAAAGGGAAAAAACAATCAAAAGGTAGAAAAAAAAATAATCATGGTTAAAACTAAAAAGCTTCCACATAGAAAAAGTGATCTTGGTTAAANTTGTTTAAAACACAAAAAAAAAAAAAAAAAAAAAAAAAAAAAAAATAGACGTTATTTAGGGGGATCCCGCGCACACCATTTTGGGCTCTTTGTCTTAAAACTCAAAATCAGTTGCTCTCTAATAATTATGAAATTCAACTATATACTATTTGTCTCTTAATTCGCCTATAGTTACTCATTCCCTACTAATTACAATTACAACCTTAATTACCTTAATCACGTAATTATTCTCGTGATTTTTATATGACAAATCCGAGATTTTAAAACACACAACTTCTCCGACGACCGTTATGGGTTGCTCTCCCTCCAAGCTCGACGGTTTACCGGCCGTCGCTCTATGCCGTGACCGCTGCAACTCACTGGAAGAGACGCTCCGCCGTAGCTACACTTTAGCCGACGCTCACTCCGCTTATCTCCTCTCTCTAAACACCGTAGGTCCAGCTCTTCATAGATTCTTCAATCAAGCCGTCGAGTCTCCGCCAGATGTTGAATCCGAAGCCGAAGAATCCCCCGAGACGTCTTCGCCGGAACAATCCTCCTCCTCGGCTCACTCCGGTACCAGTTCAGATTCGGATTTGCCTCCCAAATTCGACTCCGATTGCGAAGAAGATGAAGGTACGAATTGCGATTTGTTTGGATGTCCAAAACTCGAATCCCTAAATCCCAATCATGACTCGTTCTACTCCCGGAGTTACGAATCCGGCACCATAACGCCGCCTCCGCCACCGCCGCCTCAGAGTAATTACGCTTGGGATTTTATCAATTTCTTTGAGAGCTATGAGTTTCCGTACACTACGAATGCCAAGGATTTGAAAGATAGAGAGACCACTCGTTGCCTTGAGGAAGATACTTTGACGAAGAAGAAGTCAATTCCTATGAGCCGAAACGAGGAGAAGAAGATTAGAGCAGAAGAAGAGAAACAAAATCTGAAAATCTCAGAGGAGAAAACAAACAAACCGGGTAAAAAGAGTGGTCAGAGAGAATTGAAGAATCAAAAAGTTCCATCAGATATCTCTCAAGTCACAAAGCAATTGCATGAAATGTTCAAGAATGCTTCAGAATCAGGGAATGATGTTTCAAAGATGTTTGACACTTCGAGGTTCAGATATTACCAGAAAAGCTCAGTTTATCAAGGTAATGTTCGATTTCTTATATCTTCTTCCTTATCAAGGTAATGTCACACTCTCTCTCTATTTGATTCTGATTCTGTTTTCGATAATAGCTTCTTCAAACGTTCTCTACGCAAAGAAGATGATGACTCCATTGGCTCCCAAACCAGTGGAAGATTTTGGATCTAATTTCAGTAATCTTTCATCTACTCTGAAGAAACTATTCATGTGGGAGAAGAAACTGTACCAAGAAGTAAAGGTATAATCAAAATGCTCTAAATGGTTTAACATAACACAAAGTGTTTATGTTCCTTAGACTTTTTTTTTTTTTTATATACAGGCTGAGGAGAAACTCCGAACATCTCACATGAGGAACTACAAACAATTGAGGAGACTGGAAGCGAAAAGTACAGATCTAAGAAAAATCGAAGCCACTCGTTCTTCGATTCAGTGTTTGTCTACGAGAATGAGAGTCTCTATCCATAAGATAGACAACATTTGTCAGATGATAAACAAGTTACGCGATGAAGAACTCTGGCCCCAGACGAAAGAATTGATCCACAGGTACTAAGGCACTACCATTACCATATGTTGTTAAAGATTTTGTTTGAGAAACCTAATGATTTATCTCAGCTTGTTGCGTCTCACTCGATATTTTAGGTTGTCTGAGATGTGGAGTTCTATGCTAGAATGTCACAGTAGACAATCCCGTGTAATCGCAGAGGCTAAGAAGCTTGATAAGATGACATTTAAGGAAAAGCTAGACTTACCACAGCTTGAGCTTGCCATGGAATTGAAATTGGAGTTGAGGAACTGGAGCCTAAGCTTATCAAACTATATCGATGCTCAGGCTCAGTATGTTAAGGCGCTGAACAGTTGGCTAATGCGATGTCTGAAGCAAGAACCTCAAGAACCAACACCGGATCTCTCAGAAGAGCCACCACTGTTTGGTACTATTAACAGTTGGTCACAAACCCTTGAGAGATCAGATGGAGAGAAGGAGTTTACGGAAGCGGTTTATATGATTTTGATGCATGTTAACCGTCAGGTGGAGAAACAGAGGATGGAATTGGAAGAGCAGAGGAATAATGCTAATGGTGGCGTAAAGGATATAGAGAGGAAACTTGTGATGTTAGAGAAGGAAGAGCAGAAGATGCAGAGGAAAATGAAGGCAGTACCATCTGTTGAAATAAAGGAGACTTTAAATCTGAAGTCTAGCATGGAACAGATTTTCAAATCTATGGAGAAATTAGCTACAAACTCGAAGCAGACTTGCGAGGAACTTGTCTTGATTTGCACGTAATGTATGGTTTGTTTTAGTTCCTATAAATTCTTCTATCCTTGTTTCTTTCGTGTTGCTGGAAGAGTCTCGAGTTTTATTGAATTTAAAAATTTTGATTATGGACACTGGACATATATCTATATGTATATGCCTTCAATGATCTTTGATAATAAGACAGTACATTACTACATTCTAATCATGAACATTTGCGTTGGTTCCAAGTTAACCCTCAAGAATTTTCTTGCGTTACAAGAAGTCTCAGCTGGTGCATATTCTCTCCTTTCTTTGCAACAAGTTTTGTGACTACAATTTAGGATATTGACTGCGAATAAAAATAAACTTTTCCATTTAATGAATCCGATTCAACTAATACCATTGTGGAACCTCCATGCATGCTCTCTTTTTTTTTCTTCTATAGAAACCTAGTAATTGGAAACGAATGAGAAAAATACTCTTGAGTGATTGTCTTTTGATTATTGATATGATTCTTGATCACAACTCATAAGCATAATTTCAATCGAATAATAAGATTTTATGCTCGAACAAAAAAAATCAATATAGGAGCTGGAAATAAACTTGGAATGACTTCAGATCTATCATCAGATGCTATGAGAATCTGCTTATTCAATCTGGAAAAATATTATTTAATGAAAGTGAATTCAGCACATAAGATCAACCTGACTATATGTTGACCAATAATACCGGCACGTACGTAAATATTTAATTTTAAACCGTCCCAGGTGACATGATCTTAAAACAGAGTTAGCAGATAATTGTATTATCCCGTTGTTAACGAATGTTGGTTTCAATATATCTGACGCTGTCTTTAGAAAATTATGAATTTGACAAATCATTAAACCGACACGGACAATGCAAATTGAAAAAAAAAAAAAACTCTGGATTCTAAAACATCCTCAGGATATACAAATTAATACATAAATAATTCTCTCCGATATATGTATATTAATATATATATAATATTCTCTCCGATTTTGATTCCTTACAATTCAGATAATTACAAAATTACACTGGCTGGCTTGGTTCATGCATGTTTTCTGATAAAGGAACCCGAGTATAATTTAAATGAAATTTATATTTTTGTTTTGTTTTGTAGACAACAATGTCGGAGCAAATCCATAATATTAGCCTAATCCGGTGCCACTTACGTAAACGGAAGGTTCCTAAATACCACTAACTTCAACTAGTTTGAATTATAACCTAAATGACCTGTTTCCAACACAAATGTCTTCACGTACGTACAAAAAAACACCTCACAACAAAATAGACCTCATGGTTCCTTCATTGTAATTTCCTCATCCTTCTCAGATCCATCTTCACTCCTATCAAAACATTCCCTATTTATGGACTCTCCCAACAATTTCACTAAACCCTAATCACAAATCTCATTTAAATCCCATCTTTCCTTCGAATTTCCACTTTCTGAATCAAGCAAGACCCTTTTGAGGTGTTAGTCGAATGGCGCTACTGGACTTGGAAGGTTTGAGAGAACTACAAGACTCTGCAAACTATCTTCTGGATCACTGTCCAGAAGCAAGAGAGTCTCTGTTTCAACAAGGGAAAGAGAAATGGATCGAGCAAGTCTCTGAAGCTTCACTAATAATGTTAGATGTCTGTAATGTGTCAAAAGATGTCATGGCACTTGTGAGACATAGCCTTCAAGATCTTCAACTGACTATGCGCTGTAACGGAGCAAACCTCAGTGAGAAGATTGCAGCATATAACCGGTACAGGAACAAGCTCAAGAAGGAAACGCTCAAGTGTTTGAACAGCCTCAAGAGTATTGAAGGAGGAAGAGGGACGATGGAGATGCAGATGATAGAGCAAAACCTTGTATTTGTTGCCGAGGTTCTGGGGGAAGTGAGAAGAGCCATTGTGACTATGGTTGAGTCTCTGTTCTCGCTTGTGTGTGTTCCTTGGCTCGAGACCAAACCGAGCAAAGGGTCCTTATCTTTTATCTTTACGATGCGGTTTTGCTGCTTTGATGATGCATGGGACGAAGTAGCGATGCAGAGCGCAAGTACAAGGTTGGAGGCTGCACAGATCGCTGTTGAGGAGCTTGAGATCGAGTTGGGGTGTATTTTCCGGCGACTGATTCAGACCAGAGTTTCACTTCTTAATATTCTTACAGCTAAGACATCTCCGGTTTGATTCGGCTTCTGGTAGACATAAAATATAGTATATACCTAAACGAATTAGAATTACTTAGGAAACATTGTCGTCATACAAATCAAAAGCACATATTAAAAGTAATTTCCTCACAGTTCTTTTTGTTTCAACAGAACACCTGAGAAGAAAATGAGATAACACGCTTTTTTTTCCGCCATACTCTCCACAGACAGCCTGACGAAAATAAGAAACGGATCAGTCTCAAGAGATCAAACAAAATTGAGAAAATTTTAGCAAAGACAATAAGGAGGTTGCACACACGGTAATAGAAACCTACTGATGATATGCCATTGATAAAAAAAAAACACTAAATCGGTTAGTAGGAGAAAAAACCAAAGTCTTATAAGACCAAAGGGAACCTAAGATTTTCTGGTGCGTTCTACTCAAGGGTCTTTGTGGGCTTGGTTTGGAGAAACACACAAACAAAGACTTGAGAAACTGTCTTAGGATTCAGCCAATCAGTTTTTCTCATTCATGAAACAGTGTTTTCTATTGCTTAGAAAGTGAATGTTATAAAACAAAAAGACACAGCAGTGGGAAATACAGACATTAGATGATCTCCATGAGAAGGGCAAGAACACAATTTAGCTGATGAAACAGAAATCAAATCTTCCAATTATGAAAAAAAGGACCAAAAAAAAACTCAACAGAGACTTACCAATACTACAGGGCCATCTCTCTACAGGATCAAGAACCTGAAAGCATTATTACAAAAAATAAGCATTCAGAAGGAGTTCATGTGAGGTAATAAGCTATGTGATTGCTTCTGTCATCATTCAACTACAACTAACACTCAAATTTTTTTTTTTTTTTACCGGCCCGCATTACTTCTTTTATCAAAATATATGAGAAAACTAAGATGGATTGCTTCTATCCTGATTCATTCCTCTAATTATCAAATTGACTTACAAATCCAAAGTAGAAATCACCCGAATTCTAGATACAGATCCCTTATTACATGCTCAATTAACGTAAATCTATATGACAAGATCAAACGAGTGAAAGGGACATCGGAGAGAGAGATATTTACCGGGATCCTACTTCTTAGCACATTACCAGAAAAAGTTTCGGCTTGCTCTTCCTCCGGTTTAACATTTTACCGGGTGATTCAGTTCAAGCGTGTGACAATCGATTCGGATGTTTGGCTTTTAACAATAGGCCCATTAAAACCTAAAAGGGCTCCACGATGTCATTTTCAAGTTTGTTTAATAAACGCATAATTTTCACGTGCCACCAAGTAAACGGACCTGGAAGGAGCGTACGTGTGTTCCTTGGCGGCTTTTAGACTTGGTTAGTTATAAAAGTCAAACTTCTTGTCAGCCATAAATAACTGTAGTCAAGTTACAGAGCAAACAATTCAGTACAATCCAGATACATTCTAATTACATCGACAGAGAGAAACAGAGAAATGGCTTCAGTGAATTCTCGAAGTGGTTTCTGCAACTCCGATTCAACGTTCTACAGCAAACGAACACCGATTCCACTGCCGCCGAATCCGTCGCTCGACGTTACTAAATTCATATCTTCTCAAGCTCACCGTGGCCGTATCGCCTTCATCGACGCTTCCACAGGTCAAAATTTTACTTTCTCCGAGCTATGGCGTGCCGTGGAATCCGTCGCCGATTGTCTCTACGAGATGGGGATTCGAAAAGGACACGTCGTCCTTCTCCTCTCACCAAACTCAATTTTATTCCCCGTCGTATGTCTCTCCGTGATGTCTCTCGGCGCAATCATCACCACCACGAATCCTCTCAACACTTCCGGCGAAATCGCCAAACAGATTAAAGACTCCAATCCAGTGCTCGCCTTCACCACGTCGCAACTCCTTCCGAAAATCGTCGACGCTACGGGTTCTAAGAAGCTTCCGATCGTGCTCATGGACGAAGAACGAGTTGACTCAGCGGGTCACGTGACAAGATTGGTGGAAATGATGAAGAAGGAGCCGAGTGGGAACCGAGTTTTGGAGCGAGTTGACCAGGATGACACGGCGACTTTGCTTTACTCTTCAGGAACCACCGGGATGAGCAAAGGAGTGATCTCGTCTCACCGTAACTTAATCGCCATGGTTCAAACCATCGTGAATCGATTTGGATCTGATGATGGATCACAAGGAGAGCAACGGTTCATCTGCACCGTTCCTATGTTTCACATCTACGGCTTAGCTGCGTTCGCCACTGGACTACTCGCTTACGGATCGACGATCATCGTTCTCTCCAAATTCGAGATGCACGAGATGATGTCTGCGATTGGGAAGTATCAAGCCACGTTTTTGCCTCTAGTGCCGCCGATTCTTGTGGCGATGGTCAACGGCGCAGATCAAATCAAGGCTAAGTATGATTTGAGCTCTCTGCATACTGTTTTGTGCGGCGGAGCTCCGTTGAGCAAGGAGGTGACTGAAGGATTCGCGGAGAAGTATCCGACGGTCAAGATTTTACAAGGTTATGGGTTGACCGAGTCAACGGGTATAGGAGCTTCCACGGATACTGTTGAGGAAAGCCGGAGATACGGCACCGCCGGGAAATTGTCGGCAAGTATGGAGGGGAGGATCGTGGATCCGGTTACTGGTCAGATTCTTGGACCGAACCAAACCGGTGAGCTCTGGCTAAAAGGTCCTTCCATAATGAAAGGTACATTTTAACTCTTCAAGGTTTCTAACTTCAATATTTGAGAATCGTTCTTGATGATATATATCATCAAAGCAGGACCTTTTTAACTAATTTTGGTGATTTGTGTGTTGTTTGTTCTTGGTAGGTTATTTCAGTAATGAGGAAGCTACGAGCTCGACTCTTGATTCTGAAGGATGGTTAAGAACTGGAGATCTCTGTTATATCGATGAAGATGGATTCATATTCGTGGTTGATCGGTTAAAGGAACTGATCAAGTACAAGGGCTACCAGGTAAAATATAAGACACAGATTTAAGTACGGTCGATATCGATGCTATAGACTATTGTCCTTATGCAGCATTAAGGAATAGTACTGATGAATCAAATCATCTTTAGTAATGAGATTCTTTTGACTAAATTGCTAGAAACCTGACCTCGTTTGTTCCATTGAACCAATTAGTAGTTTCTGAGCCTTGATACGGCTGTGTCTATATGATAAGCTTGTTCCAGATGCAGATGGAGTATTTGAACATTACTCAATTATCTAACAGACTCTGCAGATTTCCAGACCTGTAGATTTGAAAAGCATTGACTCTATCTGTAACAAGATGAAATTAAGCTAATCTAAACTTCTTCTCGTGATTGTTGCATAGGTCGCTCCAGCTGAGCTAGAAGCTTTGCTGATCACTCATCCTGAAATCACTGATGCTGCAGTAATCCCGTAAGTCATAACACTCGTCTTTTTGTACCAGTAACAGTCTTGAGTTTGTTTTTTAATGTTTTGGCGATTTTCAGGTTTCCGGACAAAGAAGTGGGACAATTTCCAATGGCATACGTTGTAAGGAAAACTGGGAGCAGCATATCAGAGAAGTCGATTATGGAGTTTGTAGCGAAACAAGTAGCACCGTACAAGAGGATACGAAAAGTGGCTTTTGTATCTTCCATACCAAAGAACCCTTCAGGCAAGATTTTGCGCAAGGATCTCATCAAGCTCGCAACTTCCAACTCCAAGCTTTGAAAATTTTATAAGAAGTATAATGAGAACCTATGTGTATTACTATTGTTGTTTGTACTGTAGTAAATCTGTGGAAAGGCCAAGTTCGGATAACAGTTTCCATCCATGTTGAAATATATGATCATGAGGTCTCAAACACACAAAAGAATACACATACATAAAGAGTCTAGAGAGTGTAGTTTCAAAACATTATTATGATCAAAACACTACACCATTTAACAAGTTCCCTATAGTATATGCTGTACAGATGTACTTGATTTATCGTCAGGGATTTGTTCTGGCAGTTTCACGTCTTTCGTATGGACATAGTGTAGTTTGGTAATGAATTTTTTTTTTGTAACTTCTTTTAACATGGAAAAATAGATAAACTGAAACTAGTACCACACTTAGATCCTACCAGGTCTTGGTGTATGCTGGCCTTTCGTTGTTTTCCTAATGAGTGTTACTAATATATCATTTAAAGTATTTTAGACGAGTTTTGATCATTTAAGGTAATTTTAGACGAGTTTTGAAATGTGGGAACAGTTCCAATTTGGCAAGTTGGGACCATTTTTCATAAGCTGCACTGTGGGGAGTTGAAATGGACGTCATCTCTTCTTGTTTTATTTGGACATATTATTACTTACGAAGATTTTCCAGTGCAGTAGTTTGGATTGATATCCATTTATCACTGCGGCATGGGACCTGTCTTTCTCACCACAATTCTCAACTTTTTCGTAGGCCACACCACATCCAAGCTGTTGGCTAATAGGCTCAAGAATGTGCTTCCAAATCTTATCTCCAATTTTCAATCTGCGTTTATCCATGGAAGGTTATTGGTGGAGAATGTCTTGCTAGCTACTGAGTTGGTTCAAGGGTATAATCACAAAAACATCTCAGAACGAGGCATGTTAAAGGTGGATCTTAAAAAGGCGTTTGACTCAGTGCAATGGGACTTTATCCTAAATGTTCTAAAAGCCATGGATTTCCCAAATCATTTTGTGAGGCTGGTTGGGGAATGCATCACAACTACAAAATTCTCTATCTCCATAAATGGGGAGTCATGTGGATATTTCAAATGTTCTAAAGGGCTAAGGCAGGGAGATACTCTCTCTCTTTACCTCTTTGTTCTACCCATGGAGGGTTTTACTCAGATGTTAACCAAAAGCTACAACAACAACTTGATAGGTCACCATGCAAATGCTACAAACCCTTTGGTCTCTCATTTAGCTTTTGCAGATGACATAATGGTATTCTTTGATGGAAAGAGCAGTTTATTAGAGAACATTACAGCAGTGCTCCAAGACTTCTCTGACATGTCTGGGCTGTCCATGAACAAGAGGAAAACTGACCTTTTGATTGCAGGTTTGAACCAGAGTGAAACCGCCAGGATCACTTCCCTTGGTTTCAACCTTGGTTCACTCCCGATAAGGTATCTTGGCTTGCCTTTAATGCATAGGAAGCTGCAAATCTCGGACTACAGGCCTCTAATTGACAAGTTAACCGTCATATTCTCTTGATGGTCAGTTAGAGATCTTTCTTATGCTGGTAGGAAAGAACTCATCTCTTCAGTCATCTATGGTACAATCAACTTTTGGATCTCTGCGTTTATTCTTCCAAATGGATGTCTGAAAACTTTAGAAAGCTTGTGCTTCAGATTTCTGTGGAATGGGGATATTACAAATAAAGCAAACGTAAAAGTGGCCTGAAAAACCCTCTATTTGCCTAAGATAGAAGGTGGCCTCGGTTTTAGAAACTTCAGCCTCTGGAACAAAACCCTATGCCTGAAGTTGATATGGAGACTATTCACATCTTCTGATTCTCTGTGGGCTGACTGGTTAAGACTGAACAGATTAAGAGATGGAATTTTCTGGTCTTTTGATGAGAAAAAGCAGTCTTCTTGGACATGGAAGGCCCTGCTTCACCTACTGTCTCTTGCTATCAGTTTCTTGAGAGGAAAATTGGGTAATGGCCACACTTTGAGCTTTTGGTATGACTGGTGGACACCTCTAGGTCCTCTTTTGACCTTCATGGGAACTTCAGGACCGGCACAAACAGGTATACCACTACCTGCGACTGTTGCTGAAGCATGTTCACTCTCGGGCTGGATGTTAAGACCAGCAAGATCCTCCCAAGCAGAAGCTCTTCACATCCATTTGCGCTCGGTTCCACCACCGTTTTCTTCTCCTCAACCTAACTCTTTTGTCTGGCAACTAGGAAATGAAGAGCTCCACAACTTTAGTACCAAGAAAACATGGGAAGTTATGAGACCGAGAGACGCTGAATTACCGTGGATGGATCATGTCTGGTTCAAAGGGGCTATTCCTCGACATGCTTTCAAAATGTGGCTCACCCATCTCGACAGATTACCCACAAGGGCTAGACTTTGAAACTGGAGCTTGGAAATTGAGACTTCTTGTTGTCTTTGTGGTCTGTTTCTCGAAACTAGGGATCATGTTTTCCTTCACTGTGAAGTATCTCAAGACCTCTGGGCTCAAGCAACAAGAAGATTGGGATACAACCCTTTTGTCTTTCATACCTGGGATGCTTTTTCAGCTTGGTTGAACCTCAAGGACAACACCTCACCTCGACCTCTTCGGAGACTCGTTGCTCAGGTAATTATCTACTCGATTTGGCGAGAGAGAAATGATAGGCTCCACAACAGCAGGTCCACGGAGACTCGAGTCTTGTTCAAGGCTATGGACAAGATGATTAGAGATGCAATCCTCGCGAAGCAAAAGCGCAAGGATTTCAGAAATCTGATGCAAACGTGGCTAAAGTATGAATAGGTTATGTCTACTCATACAATTCTATTAAAAGATCCTTCTTTGTTTTTAACTTTTTTTGGCAAAGAACGATCTCCTGTGTAAAGACTATTGTCNCAAACGTGGCTAAAGTATGAATAGGTTATGTCTACTCATACAATTCTATTAAAAGATCCTTCTTTGTTTTTAACTTTTTTTGGCAAAGAACGATCTCCTGTGTAAAGACTATTGTCGCTTCTACAATCTTTTCATTTTAATGAAATTCACATATTTATCAAAAAAAAAAACATAAACTAGTCTAGGGCGAAAACAAAAAGATAAAATTGTATTAACCACTCTTGAAACTTCTTCCGTCGAAGCTTTGCTCAGAGGGCTTCACATTATACGCCTGAGAAAAAATGCCGGCTCCTCAGATATCTCTCATTGATCCGAGAAGCAGTTTCTGCAAATCAAACTCTAAATTCTATAGCAAGTTCTATAGTTAGCGTTTTTTGGTCATTTCAAACTTGATTGTTATTGGGAAGTTCTTTTAAAAGTTAGTAATTTTTATCGGGAAGTTTTTAAAAAATTGTTCTGATCAAGTGTATAGTTTTTATGAAACGAATATAGCAAGAACTTGTATTTAGTTTCAAGTTTTTCAAGTAGTAATGGATTTTGCATATGGCTTGGATTTAGTGTAAGTGAGTTTTGTATGTATGGTATGATTCCAAAATGTTAGGTATAGTCCACATAAATTTACAAAAACGTGTTAGGTAACAATAGATAAAATATTGTTTGGTAATTTCTTTTTCGAAAAACATGTAAACGATTATTATATACGACAAACGTTGTATGTTTTGTGAATTAACTTATAGTATTTGTTTTGCTTATAAGGTTATTTTAGAAACCAAGAAGCTACAAATGAAACCATTAATTTAGAAGGGTGGCTAAAAACTGGAGACTTGTGCTATATCGATGATGATGGGTTTCTTTTTGTTGTGGATCGTTTGAAAGAACTCATCAAATATAAAGGCTATCAGGTTAAAAATTTATCTTTATTATCGGACCAACGATGTAAAATTGAAAAATAAAAGTCTGACGTTTTGAATTTAATAAACAGGTACCTCCAGCTGAACTAGAAGCTCTTTTAATTACTCATCCAGACATTCTCGACGCCACCGTTATTCCGTAATATTTTTTACAATTTTGTTATATTAAACCGCCATGAGTTTTGTCTTAGAAATATCAAAATAACTTGGAGTTTTATAATGTTTGTGTGTTACCAAAGATTTCCGGATAAAGAAGCAGGACAATATCCGATGGCTTACGTGGTACGAAAACCCGAGAGCAATCTCTCTGAGAACCAAGTGATTGACTTCATCTCTAAACAGGTGTGCTTTTATAATCACATAACAACACCATCTTCTTTATCTTATTTTCTATTATTTTACTCTAAGACCATATGCAATGGTGTTCCTTAACTGAGTTCCTTGTCCGGACCCCACTCCAAAATCAAAGGAACTCTGAGGAACGTTCCCACAAGAAGGAACGTTCCCTATTCGGTTTCTTCACTATTCGCGGGCTCCACTGATATGTGGCGGCCTGCGATTGGTTACTTTTTTTGTTTTTTTTGTTTTTTTTTTTTAATTTAAATAAGGAACTTTTGTGAAGGAACACCATTGCACATGCTCTAATGATCTTTTAGGTGGTAAAATTTTTAATTGTAATTGGTTTTAAAAGAGTATCAATTTTTTGAGCAGGTGGCACCGTATAAAAAGATAAGAAAAGTGGCATTTATAAACTCCATACCACCTTGACCAAAAAAAAAAAAAATAAACTCCATACCAAAGACCGCATCCGGCAAAACACTTCGTAAAGATCTAATCAAATTGGCCACTTCTAAACTTTGAAAGTTGAAAGAATCTATTTGCTAGATTCTTACTTTTATTTATGGGATTTGCTTTTTTCGATAAAAGGAGACTCAGGCCATGAATAGTAACTTCTCCCGCACCTAAAACTGCACCGCAACGGTGCTATAACAGTATCAAAATATTTACATATACATATGTATCTATGTATTTTCGTTACTATTTGAACCGCACCGCACTTCTCCCGCACCGCAAAACGCAGTTACCATTCGAACCCTTATTATACTAAGGAAAAATGTTGAGACAACCTGCTAATGGTTTGTTTACTCTCTCTACCCTTTTTTTTTTTGGTGAAACTCTCTCTCTAGCTTTTTGTGCTATAGAATGGTTGATGTGTCATTATCACAATAATCGTCGTTTTAAAACGAAAACCGTGTCGGCATAAACTTGAAATGTAATAAATACTTTCTCTGTTTCATATTAAGTGTCACATTTGAGGTTTGCACACATATTAAAAAATTAATCAAAAACTCTATTTTACCCTTCATTTATATACTAAAAACAATTCTCTCTCTAATTAATACATTAAAATAATAGGGTTAAAATTGAATTTTTGTTTTAAATTTTGCATTGAAAATGTAGAATGACATTTTTTATGAAACAAAATAAAATGGTTAAATGACACTTATTATGAAACAGAGGGAGTATCCTTTAGTGAAAAGTTACATTAAAATTGGAAAAAATGTCAAAAAACCCTCGAACTTTCTAACTTACGCTATTTAAACCATGAACTATAAGAAAAACCATTTAAACCATGAACTTCTGTTGACTTTCTATTTAAACCATGAATTTTGTGTTGACTAAGCCGTTTTAAACATCCCGTTAAATCCACTAACTGAGTCATTAACAGACGTTAATTGGCGTTAACTCTTCTCTGTTAAACCCCAAAACGACGTCTTACAAGCCTTTCCCTAAAATTCCCAAATCTCAATTGCAATCCCTAATTTCTCAAACCCAAACTCATCGTCTGTCTCCACCAGAGCTTTAGCGCCGCTCAACCACCGCCTTCGCCGGCTTCGGAACTATCGCCTTCGCCGGCTTCAGAACCGCCGGCTTCGGATGCGCCATCTTGGCCGCCTTCAGAACCGACGTCGTCTTCTTGTAGAGTGTAAGTAATCTTTGTCTTCTTCTCTTATAAACCCTAGAAAGCTTCATCCTTCTCCCTCAATTGAATCACTGAAATTAGAGCTGGAGTCCATATTCTCTCTCTTAGATATTTGTGGGAAAAATAATCAAAATCTGAAATCAAAGGTTTGTGTTTTTCGTTGTGTTTAACTTGGCTTAAGCAACGTTTTGCTCGTCAAAAATTCAAATGTTTGAACATTCTTTTTCTGACATTATACACCACCTGCTCGATTAAATGTCTGTGATAGATATTCCTTGACATTGGTGTTTTCTTTGACATTAGGGAAGACTGGCTAGTTGGTGAATGTGCTTGGAGGATCGAAACAAAACAGAAACTGTGATCAGGAAGAATGACTTCGAGCAGGGGAAGAAGAAGAGGGAGCTCGAAAATTTCAAGCCGTGTTAATAAAAAATCTGTGTCGAAAAGAGTTGGTGAAGATAGCTCAGAGTCTTCAGACAATGAAGCTTCCAGAGACTTACATGTTGAGAGTGAAGATGATTGTCCGGTGTATAATGATGAAGACTTTACAATAGAAGGTGGAGATGAAGACTTTGCTCTTGTTGCTGTTGATGATCCAGTTGGTGGTGGAGATAATGATGATAACGATGATAACGAAGGTGGTTTAGGGGCTGTTAACTCCAACATTGCAGACGATTTCCCAGAGGCTGCTATAGAAGATTAAGANGATGAAGATGACGATGAAGACGAAGACAGAGACAGAGAAGAGCATGTTAACGATCCAGAGGTTTTTCTAGCATTGGAGAAAACTTACAACTCTTCTGATGAGTTCAAGCTTGCATTGTTGAGGTATTCTTTGAAGACAAGGTATGACATTAAACTCTATAAGTCTGAAGCCATGAAGGTTGGTGCAAAGTGTTGCTATGGTTATGATGATGGTGTTAGTTGTTCATGGAGAGTGTATTGCTCATATGAGAAAAAGAAGCATAAG
>OVAQ01000191.1:8300-43305 GCA_900406345.1 Erysimum cheiri | reverse complement strand
ATTCCATAGACACATTGACACGTCGCTTCCTATATTTTTTTTTCTCCTATTTGTCCGAAGATATTTTATGTTGCTGCTTTGGTGAGGGTATTACTGCCTTTTCTAATGCCTCCAAAACGTTATTTTGCAAAGGTTTTCTGCAGAAACGTTAGTTTCTTAATATTGATGTCCAATTACGTTAGTTAGCAAATTGTCCCTTATTTTTAATTATCAACTTATTGTAAAGTAGATACAGATTATGTAAGTTCATTTTTAATACTGTAAAACACTAAAACAGATATAGATTTTAACATGCATCTCAAGTTTGAACCAAGCTTTCAGTCACGTGGGCTTCACGAGTAAGGCCATATATACTGCACATGGCATGACACAAAAGCATATAATACAAGTATACAACATCTCTTATACATACACATATATAAATATTGATCGAATATGAAGACAACAAAAAAAATAGTGATCGAATTTATAATCTTAACAAAAACGAATTGAAAAAAAAAAAAAAACGAATTGAAAAAGATAATTTGGATTTCAGATTACATCAATTATACGCGAGGACCCATTTGATGTTCTTCATGTATGCATGAGGGGTCGTCTACGCATGGCATTGCTACTGACATTACACATAGATACCTGATGCCTACATTGTACATAACATACTTGGAAAATAAATCAAAATTAAAATTTCATATATTATAAGCTCTAATATACCATGTGGGTCACGTTAGCTTTTCTCGTACTTGATGCATAGCTTATGAATCGAGAAGTCACTTAGCTATTTTTTAACATACGAATATATTTTCAATTTTATCATATATATAGAATTACGATAGAACTTAAATTAATGATGTGCTTCGTATATACACATCCACTTAATATGTGCACGATTAAAGAAGATTCATCGCACATTTGTTACGTAAGAAACAAGTATCAAATCACACAAAGATTTGTTTCTTTGGCTTAGATGCACCGTCATGAATTATAATATAAAGTCGATTTATTAATGCTCATGGAGTTTATCAATGTTCATCCTCTTCTTCCCATCTTTTCAAACATTGTTTACCCAAATTAATCTCTCTTTTTAAACTCTTTTTAATTATTTGACTTTTTGCTGATTGTTTTTTCAAAGATAATAAATTTAGTCGGCTCTTCCTGCCTTTCAACCTAAGTAATTTAGTGACATACAATGCTTAATAATTCTCTAATTCAAAACCACGACGAGTAAACTTCTTTTTGAGTCGTCGTAACAAGTGGGCATTTATGGGGCCTTACGAGACATATATTGTTGATATCTAAATGGGCTTTACTGGGCCTTGCAAGTCTTTTAAAGCGAAGTCAAGAGTTGGAAATTGGAATCGAAGGTCATTTGTGGGGATGTTTTGATCTGGGATATATTATTGCGAAAATAATCAGTGAATGAGATATTTTATTATTAAAATTTAAGTTGACAAATAAATTAAAATATATATTATTTAATTTAAAGTAAAAGCAACGGACATCTTCCCGTATCTATATTTTTTCCCCATAAGCAGATAAGAAGAAATAGCCAAATCTCATATATGTAATGGAAACAATATTATTATAAATTAATTAATAAAAAGTTAAAACACATACAAAACAACCAGACGGACGCGACATTACTCCCATTTCCACAATTAAACGTTTCATTATTTTATGTAAATAAAAACAAATTTCCTAACTTTTATAAAACGGACAAAAAAACAGAAACACAAAGTTGAAAAGATCGCTATTATTATAAAAGAACAAAAAAATCAGGGTTAATAATATTAACGTGTTAGTGAGTGTCATCATCAGCTGCATTATATTAAAAATTATAATTATTAAGTACGTTGGTTCCTTTTTGACAATGGTCCAATTTTAATGGTTAAACAAAGATATTATATCATTAAAATATACAAAAATGTCGTCGCGGGGCGAATTGTCGTTATGCTAATCAAGGTTTTATATGGTGTTGTTTTACTTATCGTCTAGAGGTTTGACAGAATGTACCATTAATCAATGCATTAAATTTTTAATCATAAGTGATTCCGTATTATTCGTATATCCATAGTCTCTCGTTCAATATATCGTTTTGTTCCTTGAATTCTTCTCAACGATAATTATTCCTTTTTCCTTCTTTTTATATCTTGCTTTACCTTGACCCAAGAAGGACCTATTGGTTTCTGAAAAATTCAATTTATAAAAGATTGAAAGTTTGAAACTCATTCTATTCAGTTAAGCAGAATTATTGGCCAATGTGGAAATGAAAATCTATTACTACGTGACGCTTTTCATGTTTTTATTCCGGATCATCAAGAAATTCCGGATATTTGGCAAATTTTATCAAATATTATATCCCTAATAATGTTTTACTTGTATATATATAACGATAGAGCATTTCGGTAGGTAGATGAGAAATGCTTTAATAGAAACTATAAAAGTTATACGGCTACGCTTAAGTATAGCATACAAGTCCATGGTCAAGACACGTCCTGCCATCCACTGATGCAAGTGCTTACATACATAATCTTCATCACTATCTCTAGAATCTCCTAATTTTCCTCCCTAGATTACGATTTTTTTTATTAATTATCTTTTATCCTAATTTTGGATTTAATCTATATATATATATATTAATTAGAGGAGGATAATTCCATAAGATTTGTCGTTTTTCTGTTTGTAGAGAATGTTTGGAACATACAAAATGACTTGTCTTTCAGAGACTAGTTTTTCAATTATTCTTTTGAAAACACACACTTTTATTCTATTATTGTCCTTAAGCGTATGTATGTACAAAACTTAGATTAACTAAAACATTCGTCTTCTTAGATTTTATATATATACGTATAATATCAATCAAGCATACTTAAAAAATCATAAATAAATCGTCATTTTCTAGAGATAAAAAAATTCAATAAAAATATATGAAGTTTGAAATGTCTTGGACTGTTAGATATTGTTTGGTTTCATTACCTGTTTTAATGTGTGCAAAGTGCAATACATCTACACAAAATCTACTAATCTAGCTATATATATAGTTTCATTAATTTTTTTTAAAAAAAATTTAGTTTGATAAAAACACAATATCATCATAAAATTTAATTTTTATCTAAAATGTACATAAATTTTAAAACGATCGTGAATAAGTTTCTTATACACAAGTTACATATTTTCGTAAGTAAAATGTGAACACCATGTTAGATAATGTGAACTATTGAATTTACATCTTGTAGATTTATAGTAGCTTTATTGTCTTCCTCTGAGTGGGTTGATAAACCCATCTATATATATATGTAGGCTTTTTAAAGTCAATGTAGAATATGAATGTGCGTCGTCTCCAAACGTAAAAAAATATAAGTATAAGTTTTTTACTGGCTAAATTTTTGGAACTGATTAACTCTAAAAAAACCATATAAAGATCGTAAAAATAAATGAAAAAGTTAAAAGTAAATTTTCTAGTTAAAGAAGAAAACAACGAGTACAAAAGAAAACAAAGATAAAGAAATACTCCCTCCGTATTTTAATAAGTGTCGTTTTAGAATTTTTGTTTTTTTGAATTAGATGTCGTTTTCAAATTTCTATGTAAAATTTATTACTTTTTCATGTTTTTATGACGTCATAAAACATTAAAAAGTAATAAATTTTGCATAGAAATTTGAAAACGACATCTCTAATTCAAAAAAATAAAAATTCTAAAACGACACTTATTAAAATACGGAGGGAGTATAACTTTTCAACCAAAGATTATAATTGAGTGGGTAGGGTTCAAAACCAAAAATAGAAATTCATCTACGAAAACTTACCAATGAACTAACAAATTTTTGAAAATGGTGAAAATCGGAACTTTATTTTTCCGTTTGTAGGTTTATCGTCACTAAACTCTTCTTAAGTTTAATTTATTATATTTATCGGTTGACAAAGAGAATATAATAAAAAAAAATTAATCAAAAAATAATGAAACTTTTGAAATAAATGAAAAGTTCAGATATTTTGGCTTTTAAACTTGGTAAATGAAAATAGATGATACATGATTTTTTTGTCACTCCATATAAGAATGGTAGAAATAATGATTTTGTTTGCAGGTTTGAATGGGCAAAGATATGTGTCAAAACTCAAACAGGAAAAAGAGAATTTCGAATGACATCATTTGATTCTGTGATCTTCAAATTCCCAAACTGACTAGAGAGAGTTTCGAAGCTGTACGTACACCTCCGTTGAATTGGTAAGACAATTCTTCTTCATTTTAAGCTCTTCTTTATATATATAAAAGACTCTTCTTCATTTTGTTAGGTATACACGTACAAGAGGAACCATCTCATAATTTTTTTAAAAAAGAATTATTGTCAAAAATTAATGGTTTCCAGCGACATTGTGCATTGCAAACCGGAGAGATCCAAGTAAATATTAGTCCTATTGAACCAGGAAAAGATATCTTTAAATTAATTAAATACTAATTATGTAAGAAAAAATAATTGACAATTAACATATATAGTTGTGCATACACACACATATGTATGTGTATTCGAGTGTTTGTCGGAGTATCTCTGATCAGACGAAGCCATATACATCCGACCATGTACGTGTCCATATTGCACCATTCTTTTTAATTAATTTAATAATTCTTTTTGTTGGTCGACAATTTATACTTACTTATATGCATGATAATTCAACTACAAATTTAACTTTATATGATAAACTACAAATATAACTTACGCTTACGTACTATGCATTTACAAGACATATGTGTATGTCCATTTACAAAATTATTGAATAACTATAAGCCAAAAAAACACATATGGTGAAATTATTGAGAATGAGTTCTACGATGTCGATTCTACTATTTTTCTTTTTAATTTAAAATTTATATTATTTGCAGCTCCTTAATAATAAATTAAACTTCCATATATCTCAGTGATTATAGAAATAATTCATTGTTTGAAGTCTCCCAAGTCAGTCAAAATTAGTTAATTTATCTATAAAAGAAAAAGAAAAAGAAAATATGAGTTGATGATTATGTATTTCTTGGTTTGGCAAAATTTGACTGTCAGAAATCTTTCACTGCTATGTAATGAAAAATGTATCATATTAATATATATATAAAATATTTTGCCCAAACAAAAAATTAAATTAATATATATATAATAATATCTGTATAGATACAGACTCTCAAGTGGAGTTGAATAAGAACAGGGCAGAAAATCATCCTTGGATTCTCCATTACTATAGGCACCTAACAATCACTGTTTAATATTTTCCAGAACTATGTCTTATATATAAGATAAATAATAATGTTAACATTACAATATACGAACTTTTGATTAAGAAATTGAAGAATTATTTAGTTCCTATAATGTAATTGGTGATCGATGTTTGTGCGTTTAAAAGACAATCCTCTTTTAGGCTCTCAAATTTAGATTCATAGTTGTTTCCTTCTTTTTATGTGTCAGATGTAATTTGCAAAGATTATAAAATACCTAATTAATTAGGGGAGAAAAGAAGAAGCTAAAAGGTAGAATCTCTTTCACATTTATAAAAGCAACAAACATGCAATAATGAAGGAAAACTCAAAAAAGACATATATATTGTTCGAATAAAGCTACGTTGAAACTAAAATAAACAAATTTCTGCATGAATATTAATCTCAATCCATATAACTTTTCGACCACTCCCCTAAAGACACAGATTTATACAAAAATAAAAAACCCTCTTTATATATATAAGTAAAAATAAAGTTTTAAACAAAATGTTACACATGATTTGGCCCATTGAAGTAACTTGCATCTTCGGAATTAACAAGAGAGGTTATATCCTCCCAACTTATTGTGCTTTGATCCGCCGATGTACTCGTCGTTCCTCCGGCCAAAGCTGCTCCGACTCCGGCTCCGGCTCCGGCTACCGAGGAGTCTTCTCCATAGACTTTTGTGTTCTCGTTGGTCTCAAGATTCACCATGTTGTTGTTGTTGTTGTTTAAGAACATATCGTTGATTGCTTCTGCCTGAAAGTTACTGCTTCCAAACCATTGAAGAATTTCTTGCTGTTGATTTTGATGGTGATCACCATTCGTATTTGGTAATGGTGAGTTTGTGCTACTGCTCATGATGGCAAAATCGCCATCTCCTCCTCCTGAGGCTAAGTAGTAATTAGGATCTAACAAAAGCTGAGAGAAGGAGAAATCAAAAGGGTTTGCGATAGAATCTTGATGTTGATGATGATCAGGGTTTGTCCGTTCCGATTCTTCTTCAATCTTGACCATGTTCTTGAGTGTGATCAATGGCTTTTGTTCTAGGTTACAAGACGGTGTCGTTTGGTAGTAGTTACAGCTTGTTGGTTCCATCATCGCAAGAGGTATTTGATGATGAGGAGGAGGAAGCTGTGGTAGTAATGGCCATGGTGATGATCCAAACATGTTGTTAAGATAAAGATCTGTACTACCATTATTTTGACCTTGTCCTTGTTGTTGTCTTTTCATCATCACCATCTCTTGCTTCATTCGCGCTTCTTGGAACTCTTTCCTTTGTTTGTTAAGAAGCTTCTTCTTCAGCCTCGTGTTCCAATAGTTCTTGATATCGTTGTCCGTTCTTCCCGGCAATTGTGCAGCAATTATAGACCACCTTAAATCGAACAAAAAGACATGTACAGCTAGTGATCAGTCTCTAATTCAAGACTAAGTTTGTGAATTAACTATATTCATCCATGCATATGATATATAAAAAGCATATAGTACCTGCTACCAATAGTAACATAGAGGTTACAAATGATGTTGTCTTCTTCCTCGGAGAAGCCACCATGTTTGATGTTTGGTCTCAAATAGTTGAGCCACCTTAGCCTGCAACTCTTTCCACATCTCCTTAAACCTATACCATGTATATAAATATCAACACACACACATATATACGCAGCCTTCTCACACTATTTGGAAACTCAGTGCGAATTTTAAATAACAAAAGTGAGATTTAATAAGTATATACCAATCTTCTGAGGCAAAGCGATCCAGTTGCCTCCTGTGCCACTATTCTCGATGTAATCTTTGAGTTTGGCGTCTTCCTCAGGAGACCAAGGCCCTTTCTTCACGTTGGCCTTATCACAACACGGTGCTCTTCCCATCTTCTTGATGATTCTTGATTCTTGATTCTTGATCCTCTTCTTATTGTATCTCTCTCTTACTTTCTCTTTCTCAATTCTGTTGATGGTGTATGATGGAGCGTGTGTGTGAGGTTTATATATACATACATGGAAATGTGTGTATAAAGGAAAATTATATGTGAATGGAGAAAAAATAAAAGGAGAGAGAGTATATAATAGCTGGAGGAGATAGTCCTTCATGTGATGGAAGATGTCAAAAAGTAGGGAATTAAAATAAAATTAATGAATCAAAAAGTGACTTTATGGAATTGGAAAATTGGATGATCAATTATGTGATAAAATATTAGTAGAGTTAAGAAATGACAGAGAAGGGGGAGACTAATTAATGTTTTTCTCCTTTGTCTTTGCTCCTATTTCAGAATCTAGGGATTCAATTTCATTACTAATTTAACAAAGATATATATGTCTAGTTTTATTATAATTTTTCTTATATATATCATAAACCCCATAAATTATAAATTTTCCTTAGCCGCCCGCCACACTTATTTTGACTCTTTCTCTCTTCCTTCTTCTTCTTCTCCGATTCTTTTCCCCTCCAGCCCTATATGATAATCGTTGTGTAATCACTGTTTATTTGCAGTCAATTATTATTTTTATTTCCTCCATTCTATGTTTCTAGTAAATGTATACGCATAAATATGATTTATTGTATGATTTTACACGCTATAGATCACTTTCCTCATGATTCATGTCCTATCAGTTAGTGGATTATCTTTTTATATTATTTAATCTTGGTGATTATATCTGATCCGCAGCTTAGGAGTGTGATTAAGAAAACGACATTTCTTATGTAGTCTATATATATATATATAGCATGAAAAATACTTTAAATTCAATGATATATAATGGAACGACATATAGATTAATTAATATTCATATGTGTGAATATAGTTATTACGTGAGATTTTACGAAAGCTCGAAGCCCCACTTGCATGGCAGCTTACGAATAACAAAGAAAGACCGATTATGTGTACTTTTATTACATGTGATAGACTTGGTCATCAAGAATAATAAAAGAATTCAATGTTTTTCAAATTGGGACCAATAAGTATTTTTTTTTTTTGGTCATGGAAAGAAACTTTCATTAAGGAAAGAAGGTTACAATGTAGTAGAAGGGCCTATGGTCATCGACCTTACGGCTTTTTTAGCGAGTTCATCCGCAAAAGTATTTTGAGATCTTGGAATGAAGTTAAAGGAGAGAGCTCTGAAAGATTTTGCCTTGGTGATAATGTCTCCAATGATTCCAGCCAAGTGTAGAGGTGGTTTTCCGGAATCTATTGCTGAGATGATGTTCTTCGCGTCGGATTCAATGAGGATTCTGGTCTCTTGTTGGCTTTGTAATGAGTATAAGTGATTCAATTAGACTTGTATGTATATATAAATGATATGTATTTAAGAGTCAGTATTGTTTAGTAATTTATTTTCTAGTATAGTACAAAGGAGTGTATTATATTATATATGTTGTCGAGATAGAGACAAATACTTCGAATGTTTGGTGATGGAAATGTGTGAATTATCTAAGAAAAATTCTAATTCATTTTATATACACCAATTCCTTATGAGCATGATCAATATAATTATATACTTACTAGTTAAACGATAACATGAGAACACTGATGATATTTTACGTATTATTACCTTTTTTTATTTGTTTTCCTTAATTGAAGGTTTATCATGAATATACATAGACCATCCTCCTTTGTTATACCAATTAAAAAAAGATATTCTTTAATATGTAAAATCAAAGATCAAAATAAAGAGCATGCATTCAACAAATACAGTTGCATCATATTTGAATATTTGACGTCCTTAATTATTCGCTAATTAATTGAGCCAAAACGTTCTTGGATAAATACGAATCAAACTAATAATTCATAGTATATCAAACTATAGTATATAAGATAAGTTTTCAAATCCATCTATTAAAATATTAAAATTTCCAAAGAAATATCACCAATTAGAAGATCACATTTGGTGGATGGTGAATCACTTGCTATTAAATGTATATTTGTCTTTTGAAAAGGAAAGGAGTTAATGATATGTACCAAAAGAGATGAAAAGAAAGGTAGAGAAATTGAAATTTGTGAGAGTAAATTCCGTTATGGTTGGTGAACAAAATTTTGCCAACCCTCGGAGAAAATTTACCACTAACAATTTTATGGATATTAAAACTTTTCTGGATCAGGTACAGTTTAATCTATTATTAATCTCCTTAAGAAAATTTCTAATAAAATATAAGGGATTAATTATAACATATAAAATGACAAGGTTTCAAACTCGCGGTGACAATAACCATGAATTGATAGATGGGTTTGTTAATTCATTTTTAAATATTGCCACTTAATAATCATTCAGTATTAAATTTGAACCTAATGACGCCTGTCCCGTGGACCCTAAATCAAATTTTAATCAAAGATTTGATAGGGATGTTATAAATCTAACAATTATAATTTAATTCAATAAATTTACTTCTTACACTTATTTTCCACGGCAGCTGAGATTAAGGAACAAGAAAACCCACTATACATCTTATTAAATGGCGTCACAATTTTTGGAGCTTCTTGTATAAACGTATTCTCTGAATCTTTTATGTAAGATAAGTTGGTCAATTTGGGTGTATTGTTTATTATGATTTCGTTCCTTGCAAAACAAGTGAATATACGTCCTTAATATCGTGAATAGCCTATTAATAATAATACAAAAATCATAAAGAAAGAAATCATAAATGGTACTTTTAATTGGTTCATTTTCATGTTTAATTAATAAATGAGCCAAAGGCTTCTAGAGGGAAAAAGGTTGACTTGTCTTGTGATGGTTAATAAAGGGTTAAAAGTCAAAGCACTTGGAAATATATAAAGTCTTCAAATTATTGAGGTATTATTCACTGTTAGATGTTTTTGTGGAATAAAATATGTATCGTCATGGATAAAATATCTTTATTTATGGAAAAAGTTAAATAAAGTTAATTTGAACTTTGAAGCTAAGAGTAATTAATCAACAGGAAAAAAAAGTGTTATTCAGATTTCAACAACACTAGTATGAAACAGGAATCGGTCTTGCATCATAGGCCATCCCTTCTTTTACAATTTTCCCATTAAAAAACTAATAAATTCATCTAACAATATTATTGAACTTATTACAATGTTATTGCAAATTTACCATGCACGTATATGACATTTACGCTAATTAATACATGCGTTTCTTTTCTTAATAAATAAATTTTTTTTTGTCTAGTAACCAAAACTTGTGTTTACAAATATCTAGTAATGTGGTTTGTAATTACTTAGGACGCACTGAATTAATAGAACATAATCAGATTAAAACTTATGTCACTGGGTTTGATATTAATAAAATAATGTTTCATTTTTTTCTTAAAATTCAGTAAATAACCCTAGGACGTTTGAATCAAATATTATTTTCAAAACAAATGAAATCAGTTTGTAAAATTTAGATGATAAGACACATATGATTGACTAAAAATCAATTATTCATAAACAAACAACTTAAACAAAAACTAGTGAAAACAAGGGAGAAAAAGAATAGTAAGTCAAAAGACAAAAGGTAAAGGTAGAGAAGAGAGGAAGGTCGTAATATATCTCAAGGCATCTATATATCTCTCTTCTATAATTCTATTTTTCTCTCATACTTTTTTGGATCCATTTACTTTTTGGAAGTATCATAAAGATTTAAAAAGAAAAGAAAAAGTGTGGACAAGTGGTAGGAAAGATTTCAGACTGAGTGTGAAATTTCTAATAATTCCGGGTTCGAATCTTCACGGCTGCAAACACCTTAAGTGGCCACCGCAGACAATTTAAAATCGGGATATGCGGCCTCCAGGAACTACTCTTGCCGCCTTCGGGACGCATGCAGTGGGCTAGTCTAGGCCCATTGGACTTGGGATACCTGAGTTATCCAAAAAAAAAAAAGAAAAAAAAAAAAGAAAAAGTGAGTTCTGATATGAATGACTCTCGTGACAAATGTACACTCTCCTTTTGTTACACTAATCTTTAAAATGTTTAATACTATAAAACATGTTATTATATCGTAATCATGAGATAATCATGACATCCTTTTAGATAAAGCTATACGTCTCCTCTTGTCGCTAGAAGCTTAATGGGTTTAATAAGATCCTCTGTAACATATACATATATATAAAAAAATATATATATATAAAAAAACTTGGAAACATACATTTGGATCGTATTGATTGGAGATTATTTTCAGAAATTAGTAATTGCAAGGATTTGAATCAGGATAGGAGGGAAATGTGTCGGTCCAAAAACACAGATAGTGGGGTTTAGATTAGATTTTTGGTAACTATACAATAATTAGTACTATATGCTAATTATTTTAAATAAAATAAATACACGTCAAGTTGCATGTAGAAGCTGTCAATCATTAAGCAAATAAAAAGCCACAAATCAGTGCCGAGTTCTTCTATCATTTTACACGCAAATATGTTTCCAATGTTTCACCATAGCTTTCTGATGCTAGCTAGCACTTTACCATAGACAGCTACATCATATATCCTCCATACATGTATCTTTAAATTTCATACACAAAACAATTCCAAAACAATTCTTACACACTCTAGTGTCTAGTCTGACCAGATTCTGAACTCAATGATGTAGTTTAAGTTTGGGAAATGAAACCACGTAACTGTTTATCTTGTTTTTTTGTTTGTTCTACTCGGTTAGTTTAACTTGTACATGTATTCGCATAGGATGTTAATTCGTGCTAGAACTGGCCTTTTTTTCCCGTGTAATTTATTTTAAAGATAACGATAATTGTTTATAGTTTCAAGAGGCCTCAGAAGCATGAAATTCTAAATATTCTGTATCTACACATAAATCCTTATATGTATATGTTCTTGATTGGTTTTAACTCAGCTGAACAGTCCAGTTCATGTTATCTTCGCTCAGACCCATTTGCAGGCTCGTCAAGGAAGTGTAGAGTTGTTTCGAGACAGTTCCAAAGCCATCTTCTCCATAAGAAAACCTAAAAGATTTTGTTGGAAAAGTTTCTTCATTTTAAACTTTGTGCTTCATAATTAGCTCTAACTAATTGGAAAACAATGGTTTTCTTTATTACCTTTGGCTTTTGTAAGTAATGCTTCCCACCGGAGATAAAACTACGGCGGTTCCTGTGCAGAAAACCTCGTCTGCTTCCACCAATTCATCAACTGTCACATTTCGTTCCTCCACCTGAAAATCAGAATTAAACCAAACCAAAAAAACCAAAATTTTGTTAAACCGACAAAACCATCATGAGTTATTTTGCAGTCCATAGCACCAGTTCCTGTGTTTTCTGAACTACCTGATCCTAAACGTTGCCAAGAATTTGAAGAAGGGAATACTGATTTTACCTTGAAACCTTGGCTACGAGCCACTTCGATTATACTCTTCCGAGTAATTCCAGGCAAGATGGTTCCTTTAATATCAGGAGTAGAGATCACATTATCCTGTACAAGAAGAGCCCAACGAGTTAACAAAAAAGTTTTATTTCCAGTAAGAAGCTTTGAAAAGTTCCAACAAAAGATTATGTTTTAATTACCTTCACAATGAAAATATTGCAAGATGAAACCTCCTCGAGATATCTTTTATGAACGCAATCAAGGTATAAAACATCAGAATACCCTTTAGCTTGCGCAATCGACTGTGCCTTCAAGACCTAAAATCATTGATTATTTGTTAGGCTTTTGAGATGAGAGGAAAAATAAATTTTGAAAAAACTTTCAGCTATGTACTTACTGCAGCATAATTGCCGATGGTTTTAACACCTCCAGTACCGCCAGGAGTTGCACGATGGAAATCATTTTCAACAATCAAGTTGATGGGCGCAACACCTTCCTGTAAAAGATATGTCAGACTCGAAAACGAAGTGATGAATATAGAAAACTGCATCAGACCAAAGGCAAAAAAAAAAAAGAAACACCTTGAAGTAGTTCCCGACGGGTGAAACAAAGATAAGGAAAGTGTATTCAGGAGCAGGAGCAAGGCCAAGAACAGCTCCCGTTCCCATTAGCAATGGCCTTATGTATAATGATCCTTGACCTGGAGGTGGAATCTATAATAAACAAACAAAGACAACCAATGGCTGAGTGAATAGCCTTTTTCGAAAGAAGAAGAAAGTAGTCCAATTACCCAGCGTTTGTTTGCTAATACAGTTGTTTTCACAGCCTCAAGAAACTGTTCAACGGTTGGAGAAGGCATGCACATTCTTTCAGCACCATTTCTCATTCGGATCGCATTCTCCTCGGGACGGAAGAGTAGAATATTACCGTCTTGTTTTCTGTAAGCTTTTAGACCTTCAAACAATCCCTGAACACACACAAAAACAAGGCATCACTATATACGGGGTGACGTACAAATAACAAAGTAAAGCATCAGAACTTCAACACTTTGGATACAGACGCACATGGCCTGCTAATTTCTCCAGCATCAAGTACAAAAATAGAGAGTTTTGGTAAATAATGTAACAGAGAATCTCACAGTAACTAGAGTTTACAATCAATGACAAAGTTACATTTCCATGTCAAATACAAGACCCCTTTACTTTCACCTCGTTATCCTAAAACCCGAGAAACGATTGCAATCAAGATTTCGGGAAAAAACATTCCCAGTCACTAGTGTCAACTCTTGTAATTAAACTCTCTAATGAAATTCATAATCAGTTAAAAGGTGATGGGTTTGTGAGAAACGTACTTGTCCATAGTTGAGTACAGCAGCTGAAGGGTTAACTTGAATGTTACCAAAAGGTTGTAATTGACCTTGAGAGAAGTCACCGTCACGGCTAGATTTCATGGCGTACATGTAATCCGTAGGTTTAGGCTCAAAACCGATCTTGTCCCAAACAATTTCGGCTAATTCAGTCGGAACATCGGTGCTGGACCGCAAAATTAACAAAAACTTTTAATCTTATCATAACAAAAAAAAACGAAACTAAATAATATTGGTCGTAGAAGAACAACTCAAACCTGGAAGAATTGGACGAAACGACGTCGCAGGGATTACGGGAAACTTGAGTAATGCTGAAATTGGAAGAGACGAGAGAAGGAGAGTGGCGAATCTAAAAGAATCAGAAAACTGGAATCAAAATTTACAGGAGATTACGGAAGAGATATGTAGAGTACTATTAAAAAAAGTCATTTTTTAAACCCTGATAGAAGAAGAAGAAGAAGAAGAAGACGGAAAGTTTTTGAGGGAGGAGAAAGAGTGGAGGCGCGTGGTGAAAGTGGAGGCGCGTGAAGAGGAGAGGATGTAATTTTGACGAAACCCTGAGACAACGCCGCTTCTCTCCATGACTCAAAATTCCAAATAAAGAAGTTGTTGTGATGTTGAAGGTTGATTTTGCTTCTTCAATCTTTTGACTGCCAATCTTTTAAGCTTTAAGCCACTCTCTCTCTCTCTCTCAAACAAAACTACCCTAAATTGATTAATCTTATTTTCTTCAAAATTTGACTAAAGTTTTCTCGCCCATGAGATTGTGGGCTGGCCCTATAAACAAACCTACAGATTGGGCCAGGCAACAGCGTAGCTTCACTTGACAGACAGACAAGAGAATACCGTTTGTTTTGATACTTTTGAGTTATAACCGATGAGCTAAAAGACATTCATCAATAGAAGAAACAATCAACCCGAAACTCATTTCAACTTTTTTAGTCTTGAAAGCCCACAAATCACATTCTCAAATACACACACAAGAGCTACCAATGATTCTTACCTCAACTAACCAAATACTACTCACTTGAATTCTGAACAAAATAATACTCACTATTAGCTATCACGTCCAGACTCCACAAGTTTTCAAATCCATTTACATTCTCTTATCTTCTCTAAAACAAAACCCTAAAAGGATTCATAGAGTTTCTGCATCAACAAACAAGAAACAACAACTACTCTTGTCAGTGAATTTGAACTTTCTTCTCAAGCTTCTTTTGAGGCCAAACTTTTGGTGAAGACTTGAGACGTACCTTTATATGCATATATCTCCTGTTGCAGCTTTTTCCTAAAATGGCTTAATTCATTCTTCATTAAGCTGACTCATGTTACAATCCCACCATCATCAGAATCATTCTCCTTTCTGCTATCATATTCAGCTTCTTCCCGAGTCAGTATTTCAGAAGCATTTATCCCGGTCTACAGCAAAAGCCAAAGGGTATCATTCATTCGTTATCAAGTTTGCTGAAAAAGCTATGAGGAAATGTTTCTTTCAAGATTGTGTGTTCAGGATAACTACCTGATTGCCATCACCATCTTGTGTCTCCCCTCCCATCTTTCTTCCTGCTTCAGAAGGATCTTCTGAGCAGTCAAAGGTAGTGACTTTGTTGGTGACCTCTGTCTCACACGTTACTGTCGTCACCTTCACGGTTTCACTGATGACTACCACACCACTGGGCGTCTGGGTTTGGCTTGGTAGCAATTCATGTTTGTCCTCAGGCACGTTTTGAGGGCTTGAAATGACACTGAGTAAACAATAAGATGCAAGCTTCAGTTTTGATAACAAAAAAAACAGGAAAAGAAAATTGTATAAAATTTGCTATTGCATGATCAGATTTTACCTCTGGGTATCAGCTTCATCAGAAGATTTTTGGGTAACATCATGTTTCCTCTTTTTGTTACCGCTTGGTTCACCTGTGTCATTTCCAGATGTGTTACTTCTTCTTTTCCTTCCTCCTTCAAGTCTTTCAACTGCAATAGACAGCCCCTCGGTGTACGCCTTTTCTTCTCTTTTTGATGAATCTAGCTTCAACTTTTCTGAAGGCAATCCTCCTCCTTCTTCATGATGATGCATTAGGGGGGACTTTTCTGGAGACGTCTTGAATATCAGATTAGTGCAACGTTTTATCCATGAAAATGGAGTGGCCGACGAAGGGGTTGAGCCGTTCTGTCTTTCCATAGAAGAGTTGTAGCCATCTTCGCTATTACTCACAGTGCTGACTCCATTTTGCAAGTCTAGTTCATCATCCCGAGTAACAACCTTCTGCTTCAAAGCAGAAACCTTTTCCCAGCTACGCTCTAAATTTGACAGCTGCATTTTAGCCATGGACATATCATCTAGTGCAACTTTCAGATTCTCTAATTTCTTCAGTTCTTCAATTTCATGTCGGATTTCTTCTCTTTCAGCTCGAAGCATATGCCTTTGCGTCTCTAGTTTTTCTCGTTGAACTTTTAGCTCCTCAATCGAATCCTTTAACTCAGCCCACTCCCTCTCTCTTCTTTCACGATCTAATTTGATCTCCAACCTCTCAGCATCCAACCTCTTAAGTTCCACTTGGACATGTTCAAACTCTTTCTCAGCCATTTCCTTGAGGGCCTGTATACGCTCCTCTTCTAACTTCTTCTCTTGCTCAAAAGCCTTCTCTCTCTCCTTCGAAGAGTTTTCCAGTTCTTCTCGTTTATTTTCAACGCAATACTCCAACTCTCGTTTCTGCATCTCAATACCCAACACGAAGTCAGCACGCTCACGCTGTATCTTGCTAAGCCATTCAGAATGTTCCTCCACCATCTTATTCATGAATTCTTCACGCTCTCGGTTTAGCGAGTCCACATCGTTTTTGTGCTGATTTCTCAATGCATCTCTTTCCTCTTTAATGTTATCACGCTCGTCCTTGAGATACATTGAGAAAGCCTCCCTTTGACGAGTTATATACTCTGCTTCTTTTCTTAACTCTTCCCTTTTCACATCAATGTGTTCCCACTCAGCTTCAAATTTAGCTTTCTCCACCTTCAATCTATCTGCTTCAGCCAGCATCTCAAGCTTTTGGGCTCTCAAATCATCCAACTCCTCCTTGAGTTTCATCTCCAGAGTAGATAATTCACTTGTCTCACTCTTCAAGGCTTCAAGTTTTTCTGTTGCAGAATCAACACGTTTTCTCTTGTCTTCTAAAGTCACCAAAGACTGCTGCAGATCTAGGTCCAATTTTCTAAGCCGTTCCTTCTCATTCTCCAGCAGAGTTGTCTTAAGGTCGATATCTTCCTCTGTACCAAGCAAATTCTTCTCTTTCTCGTCAAGATTATAAGACCTCTCTATTATATCCTTTTCTTTTTCAGCCAATGCCCTTGATTGAACTTCCAAGTCATGTTCCTTTTCACCAACTAGGTCTTCCCTCTGCTTGATATCCACCTCCCTTAATTCCCAAGCCCGTCTCTTGCTCTCAATTTCATCTTCCACCAATTTGCACTTACTTTCCAGTTCAGCTTCCACATCAGATTTTCTTTTCCTAAGGATAACTTCTTGATTCGCTAAGACGTTCTGAATTAGTTCCTGTATTGATTGTTTGTAAGCATTTTCATTAACTCTAGCAAACAAATGAGCACAAAACTAAAAGTATGAATGATAACTAGACGGTTGGTTGGATTGAACAAGTAAACTCACAGATTCCTTGCTGGCAATTTTTTCTTCAGCAACAAGCAGTTCTTGCTCCTTCTTAAGTAATGAAGATTCCTTTTCAGAGACAGCCTGTTTTTGCAAGGAAAAAAAAACATGAAACAGTACTACTTTGCCTCCGGGAGGTTTTTGTTGACATGTTAAACAAAATCAGAAAGAACAGATATTTATGGGTATACGAACCTCTTCTCTTTTAGCACGCAAAGCTAATGCGATCTCTAAATTGGATTTTTTGTCCTCGAAGGCTTTACGTTCCTCCTCAAATGTGGTCTTTGCAGACTCCAACCTCTTTTCAAGTTCAGCTAATTCTTGGGATCTAGCAAAAATGTGATCTTCTCTTTGATTCAGTGAAGCTTGTCCATCCAATAACCTTTCATGTTCTTGCTGCAAGCTCTTTCGCCTCTCATTTAAAGTCTGTCGCTCAATAACTATCTCGTTCTCTTTCGTTTCAGACCTAAACCATATATTGAAAAAATCAACACAACACCTTAGTACTTACTTAGTAGTACAAGTCCTAAAGTCCAGTTTACCAAGATGAAAGACTTACTCAGACTTAAAAGATGCAAGACGCCGAGTAAGGTCATCTTCACGACTTTCAACTTCCTTCAATTTTCTCTCTGCAATTCGGTGATAACGGTTAGCTTCTGCTTGTAAAGCTTCGGCTGCGCGCATTTTTGCTTCAGCATCTGCATACTTCTTCAGAGCATCCTCAATCATAATATGAGCTTCAGACATTTTACTCCCAGCAGAAACTTTCGTCTCAGCACATTCTGCACGAATCTCATGCAAAGTCTTCTCCAACTGAGAGAAAAACAAACAATCCAAAATCAATAAACAGACTGGAAACAACCTACTTTCGTTAGCTCTCAAAGTTAAGGTCTTACACTAGAAATACACTCTCTCGCAACCCCTACATCCTTCTTCAAACTCTCTTCTCGTTTCTTCGCTTCAGCTAAGGCAGAGACATATGCAGATTGATCTCGCCTATGTGCTAAGTCGGCCTCATCCACAGAAGCCTTAACCTCCTCATACTTCGACAGCAATTCGTTTTTCTCCAAAATGAGAAGACCCATGTTGTGTTGGTAATCATAAACCTACATGAAAATCGAGATCAATCAAGCAATGCCAATAGGTTTTCTGATAAAACACGCAACATGAAAAGAAAAAGTTGGCCAATATAACAAATCTCAACCAATCAAGCTCAAAAGAGGAAACAAAATCGAAGCTTTAAAGCTACCAAAAGCAAAGAAAAGCAATAACTGCAGCAAAACCAATTCCATCCAATGAAATGTCAGGATTGACCCAAGAATGTAACGGAGATGACTGAGACAATCAATGACATTCACAAAAACGAACAGTCGTTTAAGTCCCCCATACCCCCGGGAGAATTAAATTCGTATGAACTGAAGAATTAAACTTTAAGGGAACAAACTAATCCCAGTATATATAAAAGTCTCCTTTGTTAGTCTCATTGTGTTCCCGCGTAGACTACTCTAGTCAAAACACTAGCTAACCCTTAAAATTTAGGTACCCAATTCTACAGCCAAACTAAAGAATGAGAATTTTCACGAAGAATCAAGAAGCAAACCTCAGATTCGAGCTTGGCGATGTAAGCGATTAAGGCGGCTTTATCCCTCTGCTTGATCGATTGTTCATCAAACCCAGCATCTTTGAGCCGCTTCCACATGACTTCTTCAGTGAGAGGGCTTTTCAAAACCCTAGAATTAGGCGTAATTGTCAATCTATTAGTAGCCGCCGTACTCGGCGTTATCGGGAATCGTTCCGAACGAGAAGTTGCCATCGTTTCTCCCAATCGTACAAAGACGGAGAAACGAAACCAAATTCCTCCGATCTCCGATCAAAAGCACGATGATTATCTCTTCACTTTTTCTCTTTATCTCTCACAAAAACAAAGAAGAGTTCTGTGACAGTGCGACGCAGAGAAGTCTAGTCTCTCTCTTGTTTTTTTAGGTCGACGTTTTAGTCAAAAGGGGTTTTTATTCGACCAGTCAAAATATTAAAACGGCGCAGTTTTAAGCCTTCTCATCCTCGTTTTTAGCGGCCAATACCAAATTTTTAATTTTCAATTAAGGTTTAAAAGAGGTGATTATATGGTAATTAATTTCTCGATTTCTCAAGAGACGTGACTGCACATGGTAATTAAATTTTAGATTTTAAGTCTTAACCATTAAAAATGTTTCTTACTCTCTGTCATTAATTCAAAAACAGAGTTTAGCTTCAAATAAATTATTTAGAAGATATGATTCTTTAAGATCTTTACTCACTTGACAGATGTGTTTGTGTGTATAGCCAACTTAGCCAGCCTCATAAATCTTATTCTTGTCCTTCTTTAGTCTTTTGTTTGCGTGTATAATAATTTGTTTCAATCACACCAAAATCCAAAGCAAGTAGAAAAGATTAGTGAACATTGAGAGCTTACATGGATTTATTCTAGCCCTGGGCAATCGGGTACCCAATCGGGTATCGGTTCTACCCAATCGGGTATCGGGTAAATCGGTAGTAGACATGTAGGTACCATTCGGTATTTTTCAAGAGATTCGGTTCGGTTCGGTTAGTAACTGGTCGGGTTCGGGTCGGTTCTCTACTCTAAATCAAAATCCGAATTGTACCGACCTTATTTCGGGTTATTGTCGGTTATGTTAATTTATGTAATCAAAGTACCTAAATAACCGATGTAAACCCGAAATAACCGAGCCAAATAAGAAATAACCGAGTAAATACTAACATCAAACATCCGATTACAAGCTTTCAACACAGAAGAGTAAGTACACACATTAGGCCTGACACCATCTCTAACCATCAAAACCAAGCTCCAAAGCCTTCTGATGAAGTTTGCAGTTTTGCACTTTGAATAAGCCGAGATCATCGTAGTCCAAGAAATAACATCCCTTTGAGGCATTTGGTCGAACAAGTGGTGAGCATCATTCAAAAGATTGAACTTTACATACATACTGATCAGAATATTAGCCAGAAACATTGGTTGATGACCATTGTTGTATACCAGAATAGGACAATGAGCAAATTGCCAGAATGATGCTAGTTTAATAGACAAATTTGGTATCCTTCGTTTACCTTTTTTTTTGTAGCAAACAACAATGCCAACTTAAGATATATATTTTGAACAGCTAGGAACACTAAACTAATAAACGCAAAAGATTCCATGTGGGCTGACATTGAAAAGAACAAAGATCTCAAATAAGAAGATGGAAATGCAAATCGAAAAGTTTGGAATCTTTGGATGTTGTTCTCTCCATGGTATGGTACGGGTTTATATAGAGCTTTAGACATGAAGAAAACGAATCGAAAAGATGGTACAGTACTTGATTGCAGTAGATAAAGCGTGAGCATGCTTGAAGGAGACAAGCGAAAAGTAGCCTCGCCGTCGACGGTTCTGTCTTGGAAACAGGAGAAGCGGAGCTCGTGATGTGGTTAGGGTATCAAACCCTATTGGGCCTAAAGGGCTTATGACTTGCTTATAAGAAGAATCGGGTATAATGGATACCCAATGTAACTTAGCCAAAAACCCGCTCCGAACCGAGATCCATTTGTATTGGGCCTCGAGGCCATTCGGTGATTTCAGCAGAACCGCGGTAGAACCAATACCGCCTTAACCGGGTGCCAACCGGAGCGGTTCTTCGGTACCGGATATTATGCCCAGGGCTAATTTATTCAAACCAGATGTGTTACAAATACAAAGTTTGTAGATTCTGAATTTCGTGGAAATGAAACACTTGACGATTCTTTACATTGTTCTCTTACCAAGAACGTTTTAACGGAGAAACCTTAGCTTCTTTTTCTAGACGATAAGTTTCGATCCATCCTTCAATTAACCGTATCTCGGCTTCTCGCTGGTCCACAAGCCATTTTGGGTCTTCTGGTGTTGAAGGTCGTAGATCCAAATGATGTGCACCTAAGCAGAAACAAAAGCCACTATTAACCTAGTTCATAACTTCATATCATTGATTTGAATCGTACGGTTCAATGATAAGTAGACTACTGCTATTATGATTAAATGGTTAAGTCAATGCAAATGAAAGAACAGATGAGTTAGGTGAGAGATTATTGATGCTTTTAGTTATACCTTCTTTTGTGACAAGAGCAACAATGGTATCGGATAAGTTCTTGAGAACACTGCATTTTACAAGTCAAGCATTCATCGCGATTATGAGATTCGTTTTGTCAAATAGCTCTTGGATCTGAGTAAAGGGAGTAATGTACTTACCTGCCACCACTCCAAGGATCTAACAGACCATTTGAGAAAATGATGTTGCTTCCAAACGTCTTCAAGGTGGTTTCTATATCCTTTATATGAGAGAGAGAGAGAGAGAGAGAGAGAGAGAGAGAGAGAGAGTAAAGATTCAGATTTTGGCACAGAAAGAATCCTGAGTTTATCAAAAAGATGTCTTACATGTCCACCGAACTCTGTTGTGACCCATTTGGGTCTTGGATTGACTCGGAATGTATTCCAGCATTCCTCTTTGTATGAAGAGTAATTGAAATTATCAGCTGGAAACATGCTGTTTTCTTGGCTGCTAGACATGGGCATTACCATCTCTGTGCACGCCTATTGTAAACGGATAGTGACAGTAATTAGTGGTATATTCACTGAAAGTTATCAGAAATAGGAAGATAAATAAAGCAGCTGTTCTTCGTACCTGCCAGTTCCATCCATCCAAACCATGAGGGTCATCATCCAACTCGAAGCAGTCAACATCCCCAGTGAAATTGTAGTACACACTTACTCCTGCATATATACGATCTAGGATACTAGCATCACTACCAGCACCATCAATTTTTCTGCAGACCTACAGAAAGATAAAACCACATTGAACAAAGAATGATTGGGACTTCAAAGGGCGTGGTTGAACAATAGCCAGATGCAACAACGTAGGGTCATTGAAATGAGGTAGCAAATGCATGTCTGGATTTTCTACGATCTTATATGATTTGGGGAAAATATAATTGAAAAATCATGAAGCGTTACTTTCTAAATATACCTCTCTAATGGGATGTCCAGGCAAAGGCATCAGGAAGTCAGCAGGAAACGGATAGTCCACCATTGCCAAATCACTATAGGCAGAGTCCAGCCAGTCTGAAAGGTCATCAGTACTGTTCAACACCCTGCAAATAGAGCAAAAAACCGTTAAACTATTACTAACTAACTACAGGTGGACATTAACTCCTAATTTATTTGTTTACCTGCAAAAGTGAAAAATTTTGGCCAACTGCTGAAGGCCATTCTCCTTCTGACCCTCTGTTATTATTGCATCCCACGAGTTCTTAATGGTGTTGAAGCAGCTACTACTCTCACGCTACAGCGTTCACAACAAAACACACAATCGCGATATGAAAAGAAAAAACAAGATAAAGTCAATCGACTAACAAAGCAAAAAACTTATACCTTGAAATCATTTGATGCAATGTCATAAAACGTCCCATAAGGTACAATATCTTCAAACTGAAGTATTGGAGCTGAGGAAGCCAAAGCTCCTATTGCAATGTGAGGATACTTGAGCCTCATCCATGCTGCTAACACTGTTGCATCAACAACAAACACACACAAAAAAAAAAATCTCATTCACTCCAAAATCTCATTCAATAGCATTCCACCAACACAAGATGCCTTACTTACTTCCACCATACGATCCTCCAAACAGCACAACTGGGCATGCTTCGGCAGACAAGTTGCGTTTCAAATCAGTGACAAAAACAGCAAAATCAGCAAGAGCTTGCTCAGTTGTGAGATATGATAAAGTGGTAGCGTTCTTGTAAGCTTCTTCCCTGCTTCCATAAGGCATCGATTCTCCATAATACCTATGCTATAAACCAAATCCCTAAAATCAGTAACGAATTGCTATTTTGTTTCCTTTCCTTGGCAATCAAACAGGAGAAAGCACCAACGAACCTCGGGGAAAACAAGCAAGGCACCGAACTTGGGAGCGATGTCCCAAATGAATCCAGAGTTAGTAGCAAACCATTCAATATCACCTTCGTTGCCGCAGTAGAGGAAGATAGGTGCGAGCGCAGAAGCACCGAGCCAGTGATCGGAATTGATGAGATAGCGTTGCGAGAATTTGGGAAGATCGGCGAAGCTGAAGTGGTCAAGCTGCTGAGAGAAGAACTTAGTCTCGTATCGGTACTCGTTTCGATCTCCCCGGAACGGCTTGATTCTGGCTCGGTTCTGGGAAGTGTAGCGAGGGAAACGAGGTAAAAGCTTGGAAGAAGACACTGGCGATAAAGTGATGACGGAAACGAAAGTGATGATCAGAAGCAAGCAAAAATGGTTCGCCATAACTCTCACTTTGAATGCTTTTTTCTCACCAACAACAAGATTGCAACTGCCCCAAGCTGATAACTTGCACAGTTTAACAGTCGCTCTAACAGTAAGGATGGGCATAAAACCGAACCGAATCAATAATTCCATCAAACCAAAGTTGAACCAAATTATCATATTAACCCAAACGGTATAATTTTTTAGTACCGGTTTTAACCAAACTAAATCCTATAAATTTATGTAAGTTCTAACCTAAACAAATTGAATAAACTTAAATTTATTATTATCGAACGGTCCGAACCCAAAACTCAAACCGGACACTTTTCAAACCGCACCAAAATGAAAATAAAATTCAATTTTAGTTCCCAAACCCAAACCGAAAAGCGCCAATTTTTCACTAACGAAGAGACGTTGAACGGAGAAACGGAAGACTGAAGACCGGAGGAACGAGGAACGTTATAGCCAAACGGAGAACCTTGTAGCAACAGTAAAGTGATAAGTCAAGCAAACATCTGTATGTTTCCAGTGACACTATTTGGAATCTTTTATTTTGTGTCGTGTCGTCTTTCTTTATACAGGCTCAAGCCTTAAGCTGTCTTTTTTAAGGGATGACGGGGGTAATGGGGTCAGGTTGAAGAGCTTTTTTCACAAGATCAGTCTGCTCCTTAACATGAAGCTGGTAAAATCCAGTGGCTGTAGCAGCTGATGGAAGACGACCAACGTATTTTATGTCGTTAAAGTTTCCTCTTTTCAATGCTTTCATCGCTGTGCAAAGCCTTGGTGCTATGTATTGGTATCCTCCCATGTTCATCGGCTCTTCTTGACACCACACGATCTCTGCATCTGTTAAACACGAGAACAAGTTTTCAGAGAATTCTATACTCAACTAAAACCATCAAGCACAATCCAAGTTTTGACACCTACTTGGATATCGCTTTAGTTCTCTTTGAATGAGATCATACGGGAATGGGCAAAGCTGCTCCACTCTGCAAATGGCTACATCATTTGTTTCAGACTTCTTTCGCTCTTCGTCAAGCTCATAGTAGACCTGATTCATTGACATACAGCAACCTCATAGTATTAAGTTTCAGAATGTGAGAACTTTGTTAGCAAATGAAGGAAAAGATTGAAATTTTTGTTTACCTTCCCAGAGCAGAGGACTAAACGTCTGATACCTTCCTCAAGATCAGAGTGACCACTTTGATCCTTAATTAACCGCTTAAATCGGGTTCCTTGCTTGTCAAACCCAGGATGTCCTTTAACATCATCGAATTCCGAGAGATTAGATACACACTGTTTGTGACGAAGCAAGTTTTTGGGAGACATCACTATAAGAGGCTTGCGGAAGTCTCTGTGTATCTGCAAATGGATGGCAGCAAGTGTGTGGGTGTGAGAAGGATAAAAAAATAAAGGAAAAACCTCTTATAAACTCCGGATGATATATTACCTGTCGACGTAGAACATGGAAATAGTTGGCAGGTGTAGTAACATTAACCACTTGCCAATTACATTCTTGAATCTGCTTTCGAAGAGTTGGATCCATCTCAGGGATAACATAAGGATTGTCATCACTCATCTGCAGTAAACAAATTTACAAATGAGAGGGAAGCAACTACGGAAAGTGGAGAGAAACTTATTGGTAACTGGTAAGTATTGGTTATATACCTGAAGGAAACGTTCCAATCTTCCACTGGAATGTTCAGGACCCTGACCATCGTATCCATGAGGAAGTAGAACTACTAGACCAGTTTGACGGAGCCATTTGGCTTCCCCACTGCTAATGAATTGATCAAACATCACCTGGGCGCCATTAGCAAAGTCTCCAAACTGAGCTTCCCATATCACAAGAGAATTGGGATTTTCCATGGAATAACCCAGTTCGAATCCGAGAACACCAAATTCTGACAGAGAGCTGCATACAAACACCGTATAAACCATGTCAAAAAAAAATTGAAAATTGGCTACGATCTCTAGAGATTCACAAAACATACCTGTTGCTGACAGTGAACATTTCAGGGTCTTGGTTCACTGTCAGGTGATCTAAGGGACAATACTGCTCGCCAGTTTCTTGATCATGAAGCACTGAGTGTCTATGACTGAAAGTCCCTCTTTCAACATCTTGACCACTTAGCCGAACATGGTTGCCTTCCACAACCAGTGTAGCAAAAGCAAGAGCTTCTCCAAATCCCCAGTCAATACCTTCTCCTGATTCAATCATTTGAGCACGTTGTTCATAAACTCTTTTCACCCCTCTGTGTGGCTTGAAGTTCTCTGGGAAGGTTGAGATTGCCTTTCCCACCTCCTTCAAAATCTCTGGCTTCACTCTGCAAGAGAGCAAGGGCATAGTTTTCCAGCAAAATGTTAGATTTCACAAAAAAAAAGGCTAAAAAGCAATGACAAATTAAATAAAATGAAAATTTTCATACCCAGTGTTTCGGATCCTAGAAATCTGCTCCGGTGACTTGAATCCAGTCCAATGACTTGCCAGCCAGTCACGCTTTTGTGGAATATAATCTTTACTTGCCCCAAATTCTTCATTGAGGATAGAGCTAACTTTCTTTTGAATCTTATCAATATCTTCTTGGGTTACCTGTCTAGATGCCAAAAGCTTCTCCTGATAGATTTGAAGAGACGAGGGATGACTGCGTATCACCTATAACAACAAGTAAAATGAATCCTGAAATAAACTAAAATGGAAACTAGAGTCGGGATTAAATTGTTTCCAAGAGATGGATAATAAAATAGTCAGACCTTGTACATTTTTGGTTGTGTGAATGACGGTTCGTCTATCTCGTTATGCCCAAAGCGACGATAGCATACTAAATCAACAACAACATCAGAATGGAATGTCTGGCGCCACTCGGCAGCAAGTTCACACGCATGCACTACTGCTTCAATGTCATCTGCATTAACATGAAAAATTGGGGCACTTAAAGCCTTTGCAACATCAGTGCAATACTGTGAAGACCTTCCTGCCCTGGGATCGGTTGTGAAAGCCACTTGGTTATTGACCACAATGTGTACTGTTCCACCGGTACAGTAGTTAGGAAGTGCACTAAGATGCAGAGTTTCATATACAACACCTTGTCCGGCAAAGCTACCATCCCCATGGATCAAAATACCCATGTTTTTTGTTCTGTTTTCGTCTTTCGTGTAATATTGTTTCGCTCTGGTTTTACCCATCACAACAGGATCAACTGCTTCCAAGTGACTGGGGTTTGCTACCAAAGACAAGTGGAGATGTTTGCCTCCTCTAGTTGGGCGATCATAAGATGTACCCAAGTGGTATTTCACATCACCTGTTCCGGTGTAGAGCCCAACTTCATCTACCGGCCTAGTACCACCACTAAACTCGCTGAATATTTGACGTAGAGGTTTTCTAACAACATTACCCAAAACATTAAGTCGACCCCTGTGGGGCATACCGATAACTATGTTCTCTACCCCGAGATCTGCAGCCCTATCGAACATCTCCTTCATGCCAGGAATCAAAGACTCAGCACCTTCGAGTCCAAATCTTTTAGCCGTAGTCCACTTAGAAGCCAAGAAATTCTCAAACTGTGTGCTCCAGGTAAGCCTATCATAAATAACCATCCGACGCTCACTATGGTACTGCCGAGGTGTTGGGGTCTCAATCTTGTCTCTCAACCAGTTACATTTATCCCTATCAGCAATGTGCATGTACTCATACCCTATAGTCCCACAGTAAGCCTGCTCAAGCCTCGAGAGTATAGCCCTTAGTGTTTGAACCGGACGGTTCTCAGAGAGAAAACCTGACATCCTCCAAACACCCAGAAAGAACTCCCGATCAAGATCAGCCTCACTAAACCCATAAAGACCCGGCGTGAGATCCTCTGGAATCTCTCTCTCCTCTAGACCCAAAGGATCAAGCTTGGCCTTCATGTGGCCATTAACCTGGTAAGCTCTAACTAGCAACAACAAACGCATGCTTTCTTGAATAGTTTGCCCCGAGATACCAGGCGATGTAGCAGCCTGGCCCACGAAATTCCTAAAGAAATTATCCCACGACTCATCAACACTGTTAGGATCAGCCTCCCAAGCTCTTTGTAGCTCCTCTAGATACACACTGCTTGTTCCATCTAAGAAACTATCAGTTAGCTTAGAAAGGGGCACTGGTCGTGGAACAGGTGCAGCAGACTCTGCCTTTGATTTGAGTATTGTAGAGTGAAAACATCTGGTTTGAGAAGGCGAAACCCTTGTTCTAGTAGCATATGAACCACTTTGTGACAGAGACAGTGTCCTTCTTATGGCAAGCTTTGCCACAGAGGAACCAGTTCTAAACCAAACAACCATAGATTAAAAGTAATCTATAAGCAACAGCAAATCATACAATCCCAGAATCTCGAATTTTCAATTGTTTTTTTCTCTGAACCTGAAATGATTCATTAAACAAACAATAAAATACTCAAAAAAAAAGAAAGAAAGTAGATAAGTAACAACTTTAGTTTATTCTCATGCAAGCACAAATAACATGGAAATCTGAAACAAAAAATAACCTATAACCTATAAATCTCATAGTTTCTCAGCGATCTGACCTCAATTCAGATCATCGAAAAAAATTTTAGAATTCCCAAATATTTGGCTAAACAACTTTCATTTCAGAGAATTTCCATCAGAGAAAATTCACATAACAAATGAAAAAAAAAGGAAATTAAACAGGAAGATTCAAGAAGAAAGAGAAGAAGACGAACGACGAACCTGGGATCAAAGATGGAGGGAGACTCAGTGAAGTGGCTTCTTCTACCAAGACAGATAGAGAAGGAAAAGTTAGAAAGTGCACCGCCTTGAAAAAAATCCATGTTTGGCTACAAGGACAAGTATAAACGTGAGAGATAATAATTTTAAAAAATATTTACTAACTGGGCTTCTTATTTAAAAATTTATTATATTATTGGGCTTTGAGGCCCAAATTGTAAGTCGAATTCTTCTTCACACAACACGAAGCATTCGAACTCAAATGCACAAGTTTCGGAGCTTGAAGATGATCTGAGTTGAGTATCAAGTACAGAATTCGAATCTAGGTTTGAAGTAGATGATGAATGCTTCAGCAGACAAGTTTTCGCAGAAATGTATAGAACGTGAAAGATGCGAAGAATTAGCTAAATCTTCGTCGTTTTACCGGAAAGTTTACTCGGAGGTTAGTTAGTTAAATCAACGATCTTCATTTCCTTCTTCTAAAAAATTGATTGCTCACATATTCAAGTTTTGGATGATGAGCGATTGTTGATTCGGCTTTGTTAGATAGAGGAAATTGGATGGGAACCGCTAAAGAGATTAGGAGGAGATTTAACATTTTTCAGCTTTCACATTCTGTAAGTTAGAGATTTTCTTCGAAATCTTTGGATAATAATATGATTAGTACATTGTTGCATTCTATGTTAGTTTTGTGTTCTGAAGATTATCATCATGTACAGAGATAAGAAGGGAAGAGCACACATCTTAGAGATTCAACTCAATAGAGACTATCCTAATTCCCCACCTTCTCTTTCTGCGGTTTGTTTTGTTTCTCTTTCAATATTTGCCATTTTTTCGTGTCGATTTATTCGCAATTTCCCGGTTAACTTTTTGCTCGAACGCAGGATGTGCCATATATGTTTAATCTTGAATGGTCAACAAGTTCAAGATTGAAGGATGTGATGCACCAATTCCAAAAGGTTATTAGCTACGTTTCTCTCTTTGTTATCACTAATCAGCAAATACAAAATCGGTTTTTTTTTTTGTGTTAACAGCATTTGGACAATCTTCAAGAATTTTGGTCTGTCTTGGACGATATCGATAAGTCTCTCTGTGTTGTTGATGCTAAGCAACCATCTCGTGCTTCTCCTGTCCGTCGGATTCATGCTGGTTTTTAACACCTTTAACCCTTTTTCTCTTTTCTCTAACATCTTATAACTCTCTGGTATAACAATTCACTCTTATCTATCTATACCTGGTTTGTTTTTCTCAGGGAATGATTGCATCCTCATTGTTCATATCAACTTCAACGACCCTAAAGGCCTACCAGAGTATGTTTCTAGACACATAAACACTCACAAAACCTCTTTTTCGGCTTTTTCTAATAGTGAATTGCTTAGACAGGTGCCGGTTTATTGGTCCTGTGCCTCCAGCTATGCATATGTTATGGAGAAGAAATAGCAAAAAATGGTAAAGTCTTTTGTCTCTACTTTCCCATTCTAAATCTCTTTCGAAAGCTTATAGCATGGAGTTAGCAGAAAAGTGAGCAGGAATCACTATTAATAATAATCACACAGGTCAAAGGAAAGATCATTTCCTGAAAACCTCGAATGTATGTTAGGTACTGAGCTTCCAAAGCCTCCAGGCCTCCACAAGGAAGATGATCAACAACAAGTTGAATGCGGAATTTGCTATGCCCAGTTTCTACCCACCGGTGATTTCTCAAACCCAAAAAACCAATGTTTCAGAGTAATAATTTGCTGATGATTCACTAACTTCTCGTTAACTTATATAACTAAGATGAGGAACTCGGAGCTAGAAGTGGGACGCGAACAGATTACACATGCGAAAACATCAGTTGCAACAAGTCTTTCCATAGCCTTTGCCTCACAGACTGGTTAAGGTCTATCACAACAACAAGACAGTAAGTAGAAACCTTAATCTCTCTCTCTCTCTCACACACACACACACAAGCCTCATGCTCTAAAGCTCAAGTGTGATCCAATATCTCTTGCAGGTCATTTGATGTTTTGTTTGGGAACTGCCCTTACTGTTCAGACCCAGTGGCAGTCAAAATCAACAACAAATAGAGCAGACAAACCATCCTCTTAGGCTCATACCCTTGAAGCCATACTTGCTAATTAGATGGTTCTGAATGTTGTTGTAATGAAACGTGATAGAAAGACAAGAGTTAGTACAGTGATGAGTAGTAGTAAGGACAAAACTTCCTTTTCACTATTTTTCTACTATACGTTTTAGATAGAACTCATGTAGCTTTCAAATAAGCAATGTGAATGTACCTTCTTTTTTCCTTCTGGGCCACTCAATTCCAAAGCTGATCTATCAATCACCATCAATGTTGAGTTGTAAGCAATAACTCTTTTACTTAGTAATTTTCTTTATCTAAAAAAAAAAAAAAAAGAGTATTAGAATGCTAGTATTATTTGGCTCTTTTGTGTATGGCTTCATCCTTTCTCTCCAGCTGTAGTAGTACTGTACTGTCGGTGGCTTAATCAATCTGTGTTTAAGACCTCAAAAGTTTTCTAATTTTTAATAATAATTTTACTACTCTATTAAGTTTGACAAGCCAAAAGCTAACCAATCACGAAAACTTAGTGGTTCAATCTAATAAAACTTGAAGATAAAGACGGAATTATGAAGGTGAAATTTTTTGGGTAGCAAATTTTGGGACAGATTTGAGCAAGTGTGAATTTGGACACTAGTAATTTTACTTATTGGTTACATACTAGACCATGTCATCTTGAAAATATTTGTGATTAGTATAATAGTATGCATTGAACAAGAACACTAAATAATTTGAAAAGGAAGAAGATATACTTATCAGGGCAAAAGTAAATGCGAATTAGTTCGATTCTAAAGTTGAAAAATTAGATATAACATCAATTCCCATTGATTTCAAATTGTTTTCTTGGCATTTCTCAATGCGTTCCACATTATTTCAACAAGTTCTGAACTTGATAAGACATTTTCCTTCTAAGGTTTAATGCAAATCTGACGCCTTTGTTGGTAATGGGACCATATAGCCAAACCAATAATATTTTCTTCGTACGTACAACGAATTCTTGTAACATGTAGGTTTCGATTTTTTTAATTTTTTTTTTGTGTTTGTGGTTACTTTTTATTAAGATTACAAAATTTGAGTGGTGATTTTTTCTTTTACATTTTACAATTTGAAATTTGTAATTCACCATTTCTAACTCTATTATTGTATATCTTCTAAAGAAAATGCGTCGCAAGGTCACGACTTAGGAGTTTACACATGTTATGATCTTCAGTCGTCCGAAGAAATTATAGGATAAAGATTCTGAACTTTTTCGGTAATAAAAAGAAAAAGTTATGTGTTCGAAACAATCAATGCCATAAGGTCATACAACTTAAGCTGTTTTTCACAGAATTCATTTATATTTTTATAAATTTTCATTGGAAAATAACTACATCAATTTAACCATTATTTCAATACACACCGCGCACTTATGTACTCTCTGCACAATTGCATAAAAGGACAATACGATCCACATTTTCTCACAATTATATGTATAAAAATCTCGTACAAGACGAAACATGATCATTGCACGTACGTATGGTATTATTTTCAAGCACGACACTCGGGTGGTGGGACCGGAAACCTAGACCGGTCCGTACAATAATCATAAACCATATGGTTTACTCTAACCCAACGGTAACGTCGAGCTTCGACGGCGTTAAGCGACTGATAAGCATAACCTTCCCACCAATTGTGCGGGTTCGATGGACAAGAGGCGGGTCCAGGAACAGGACAACCTTCGATGTCGAAATCTTTGTAATAAGCATAAAACGGAGCTTTGCTCCAATCAATTTTCTCTAATCCTCCACGTGTCGCCCAATCATCGGCTTCCCATAATGTTGAGTAAACTCCCATAGGTTGTGATGTTGGGTAAGCTATGTTCTTGGCTTGGTTGTTTTTGTATTCTCTGATTGGCACATCGTCTACATAAAAACTGATTAACCAAAATATACCCACGTTAAATTAAAGGGGTTTTCAGACAGTTAATGGTGAAAACAATTAGACATTTAGGGTGTCTGATTTAAATTAATGAGAGAGTTAATTTTAAGATATTTTTTCATATATATTGGGATGATTCTATTCGAAAGTATTAAGAGAGAAGGCTTACACAATGTGTTTGTGTGACCATAAGATAGCGTAAGTGTGGAAATCCAAAGCGGGGTCGAACCAAAGATTAACTCTTTGTTCTCTATCTCCTTTACCATGAGCAAATATGTTTGTTTGCACTGAGTAAGGTTGACCACTTCGGTTTCCCAAGAACTCGAAATCTAGCTCGTCTCTCACCGTGGCCGTATCGGAGTTCATCTATAGGCACATAAATGAATTGACCGTTAATGTTTCAAGTATGTTAGTGGAGAACAAGTACTGTTTGGTGGTGAATGTGTAAAATTTTTAAACTAGTGAAGTAAAATGTAGACTTACGTAGAAGGCAGTGACCGTACCGGCAGAGTCTCCGGGAATGAGTTTGATCTTCATGCTCACTCGTCCGAATAGATACTTTCTTTTGGAAGCAAATCCACATCCTTGTAAAGACATATATGAATATGTGAGTGTATATTACATAAAACCGTATTAAACTTTTAACTATTTCGATTTCACCCAAGGGGGACAGTTATATGGTTTTTGGTGAATGTACCTGTGCTCTGGTCAAGGACAAGCTGGATAGCTTTTCCACCTTTCATCGGGCGGATGTGAGATTCTGACCATGCGGCTTTGAAATCTTCGGTGAATGTCGCAGGCCGGGCCGAAATCCGGATGAACATTACCGTGAAGAGAGTGAAAATGCAAAGAAAAGAAGTATCGAGCAAAGAAGGGAAATACATCTTAGCCATGGGACCTTGTATGAAAACAAAATGTCTATCTATCTTTTACTTGTGAGTTTGTTTTTAATGTGAGTAGAGAGAGTGATAAGTGTGCATGTATTTATACACAATTTTTTTTGTTGCCAATGGGGATCGACGATTTAGGACGCTGACGTGGACGTACGAAAGGAGAGACATCGTTTAGCTTTCCACACAGCTAATTGCGAACCGTCTTCTTGGCCTACTCTCATCTATCAAACTATTAATTCTAGATCTAAAAATGACCTTTTATTTGATGCCAATGAAAATATATGGATGTGAATGGTTATCAATTAAAAGCTCAAAACACAGTATCAATCAGTTGAAACTTGAAATTAGTTGAATTTTATAATTTAATATTTAGACTAAACATAATGATCATCATATATATTAATTATATTTGTTTGCATCGATCACACGGCAATATTCCAAAGCAAATATTGAAATACAGGGACGCCTTAACAAATGATTATCAATCAGTACAAGATCGTCTTCCGTACAATGAATGTAAGAACATGCAATTACAAAAACATTAAACGTTTCAATTCCTTTTGAATTTGAACAGAAGAAACAATGCGAAGAAATGTTAGGGAAGAATATGTATACGCAACGTGTGGTAATAAACAATGCGAAGTAATAATGTTAAGGGAGAAAATGTATACGCAACGTGTGGATTATATAAACTTGGATGGATGTGATATCTCAGTCAAACGATGGTTGTCGTACATAACATATAACATATGGTTCTAATTATTTTGGCATAGAGAATTTATACTATGAGGTTTTGTATCCATTGGATGTTTCCCCATGGGCCACCTACAACCTACTAAATACTTGTTTCAATCCAAAATTACATACAAAAAAAATAGAAGAATTTCAGAATTTATTACATATTTCGGACCATATTTGAGTTTGTAACAAAGGTCAAGTCGAGCGTTTGTAGATCTAAAAAGTAAAAAATTTGGTACAAATCGCATGGCAGAATTATGGTCTACGTCGACTTTACATCAAGGTAAGAAACTAAGAACATTAGTAGTACATTTGCTGGCAAGTCCTTAAAATCGTGATGTTTAAACTAAATTTGTTTTTCATTTTCATGAAAACAAGGAAAAAACATAAACTTTTGTATTACCTTCGTATTGGGTAATAATAAGCTAATAGCTATTACGGTTCATAACATCTATAAATTAATCATCCAAAGGATCACAATGCTACCAGAAATTTAATTAAGTTTTGTTTCTGCTCAGCTTTATTACAAAACCACACAAGAAACTCTCACTTGGAATCTCTCTAGAAAAAGCAATAGAACATAGTAAAAACTCAGGATCAGATCATAGTTCATACACACATCTCCGAACGTCTAATACCTGGCTGCGCACAGACCAGAGTTTCCCTCTCATCCCGCAAAGTTTGAGTGGAACTGTTGAATCAGTGTTGAGACCATTGTATGTTCTTGATATCGATACCTTCTTTAACCATTTCATAAAGCGGGCTCATTTCCCTCAACTTCTCAACTTGTTTAACCGTAAGCTCTACTGCTTTATCAATCTCTTCCTCCGTGGTAAACCTACCAATCCC
>OVAQ01000190.1:0-43502 GCA_900406345.1 Erysimum cheiri | reverse complement strand
CCGATCCGATCCGATCCGAAAATCCGAACGCCCATGCCTAGAACAAAGTTTAGCTTAACCGGTCCAATCAGAAACGCGCCAAAACCCGGTTCAACGGCATAACCTAACGTCGTCGTTTTCAATGTTTCCTCCACTTTACTTGCTCCCCGCTTACGTCACTTTCCACAGATCCAACAATGATATCAGATAAAATTAAAAATATTCTCATTTTATTTTCTGCGAATATTTTCCCAAATTGTTTTGGTTTTTAAATCTGTCCCGTGTTTTACTCTTCTCTCTCTCTCTCTCTCGCTGCTCTTCATTGTTTCTGTGTGATAATAATTTCGTGAGATTATAGGCGAAGAGAGAAGAATCCTTGGAGCATTCCATGGATTCGCTTCGATTTCTCCGTATACTTATTTTATCCGCTTCGATTTTACTCTTGTCTCTCCGTTCTACAGTCACCGCCGGTGATATTGTTCATCAAGACGATTTAGCTCCGAAGAAACCAGGTTGCGAGAATGACTTCGTTTTGGTACTAATCTCTACCCAGTTTTCTCTACTTTTACTCCAAATTCAGCTTCTTCTTGACTAATTTGGATCAAAATCCAACGAATTTTGTTGTTCTTCCATCTTTATGTGTTCTTACGAAGCTCAACAAGTTGTTCCAAAAAAAAAGAAAAAGAAATCTAAGTTATGGAGTCGTAGATTATTTATAGTAATTTTGGAGTTGAAGCTTAAATATTTAGTTTATACTGTTGAGCTTGTAGTTGATCTAAGTTATGGAGTCGTAGATTCTGGATTTGCTTTTTCAGTTATCTTTCTTAGCAATGAAGTTACTTGTGGAGTTTATGAAGTCTAATTCTATTAACGCCTTTGGATCCTAAGAACTAATTATTATTGTGATTCTTCAGTCGTAAAAATTGTACCTTTTTTTCCAGGATAAATATTGAATTAATAGAATTGGTGAAGTTTATGTGTGTGTGATTTGTGTCACATGGTTCTTTGCCTTAAGGTGAAAGTTCAAACGTGGGTTGATGGTGTTGAGAATGTGGAGTTTGTCGGGGTTGGTGCTAGATTTGGGAGGCGGATAGTTTCCAAGGAGAAGAACGCAAACCAGACTCACCTTGTTTTCGCAAATCCTCGTGATTCTTGTGCACCGCTCAAGAACAAGGTTTTTAATCTACCTTTTTTTTTGTGACATCGTGATGTTGAAAAATGAATGCGTAAACTTACCGTGTTGAATGTTTGTTAGCTTTCTGGAGATGTTGTTATTGTGGAACGAGGTAACTGTAGGTTCACAGCAAAGGCAAATCATGCAGAAGCTGCTGGTGCCTCTGCTCTGCTCATCATAAATAATCAGAAAGGTAATTTGTTTTGTTTCAACCTGACTGTTGAAATTGTCAAATTGCTTTGATGTTGATGTTATTATAGCAATTCAGTTATCATGAGTTATTTGGGTATGCGTACTATTAAAGACAATATTGTTTGTAGAATCTAATGGTTATATGTTTGTTTTCCTGACAGAACTTTACAAAATGGTTTGTGAACCGGATGAAACGGATTTAGATATACAGATTCCTGCCGTCATGCTCCCGCAAGATGCTGGTGCAACCTTGCAAAACATGCTCGCCAACAGTTCAAAAGGTACGTCCTAATGATGATCTATCTAGCTTTTGTTCTTTCAATCACGATATGCTTCAGTATTAGTCATGTAAGCTGGAATTCCAAATCAATATATGTATCAATTAACTCAGTAATCCTCTGTACTTGATGCAGTGTCTGCGCAGCTTTACTCCCCAAGACGACCAGCTGTTGACGTAGCCGAAGTCTTTTTGTGGTTAATGGCTATCGGTACCATCTTGTGTGCATCTTATTGGTCTGCATGGAGTGCCCGAGAAGCAGCTATTGAACATGATAAGCTACTGAAGGTTGGTCATTTTCTACTTATTTGGCAATACTAATAGTAGGCTAGGAACATTTATTTGAATTTGGAAGGCCCTAGGATAATGTAAACTTCCAATGAGTAAGTCCCTTGCTCTTCTTGGCCAATTCCAATGATGCCAAAAGGGACAGAGTAGTTGGTAACTTGGTTAGGTCGAATAAGAAAAGTTAGCTTTAGTATATTGGACAACACTTGGGCATTTCTTTACCATTTTACTTTCCCAATTTTGGAAAAGTTGTGTCAAGATGAACATCCGAGAAATGGATAGGTAACGGATGGCTTTTCTTAATGAGCTGGGCCCCTCATTGAGGCATTTGTCTACTTTTGACAAGAGGACTCACATGGTTTTGTTTTTTTGTTGCTTTTGTTATTGTTTTATTATCAGTGTTATTATTCTTACGTAAGCATTCTTACTTCTAACATTTGTTTTTCTGCACAAATGTAGGATGCTGTTGATGAAATCCCTAACACAAATGATGGGGGTAGTGGTGTTGTAGAGATCAATACTATTTCAGCTATTTTTTTCGTAGTTCTTGCGTCGGGCTTCCTGGTTATTCTTTACAAGCTTATGTCTTATTGGTTTCTGGAGCTTCTTGTGGTTGTTTTCTGCATTGGTGGTGCTGAGGTACAATTCTCTTTCGACTAATGATCATTATCCAATGCAAACTTCAATTGAATTGAAAAACGGTTATAGTCTTATATTTTGTAATACCTTCTTTATCTTCAGGGTTTGCAAACTTGCCTCGTCGCGTTACTATCAAGGTAAAAGCATGATTCCTTTCAACGCCTATTACCTTTAATGCACATCTTGGAGGATGTCATGGACTGTTCGTATATATGTTCTTTTTGCAGATGGTTCCAACATGCTGGAGATGCTTATGTAAAAGTCCCTTTCCTTGGACCTATCTCTTACCTGACTCTTGCAGTTTCTCCTTTCTGCATTGTCTTTGCTGTTCTCTGGGCTGTTTACCGAGTTGCCTCCTTTGCTTGGATTGGCCAAGATGTTCTTGTAAGGATTGCAGCCCCATACAATTTCATTCATAACTACAATCCAAATCCCTTAGATGGTATTTGATATTGTTGTTCTATTGACTAGGGTATCGCATTGATCATCACAGTACTACAGATTGTTCATGTCCCAAATCTTAAGGTATTTTTTTATACATATTTATACTTCATATTTGAGTTTCCAAAACTTTCTGCGCTATGTCAAAAGAAAGATTCTAAAGCAACATATTACTTGCAACAGGTCGGGACAGTTCTTCTCAGCTGTGCCTTCTTGTACGATATCTTCTGGGTATTTGTCTCCAAGAAGTTGTTCCACGAGAGCGTAATGATTGTCGTAAGTAACCAACCAATCAGCCATCCATCATTTTCATATAGATTCTAACAATGCCCAAACTTAAATCTCATTTAGAAATCTTCATCTCATCTCATCTCAGATGTTCAAGAAAAAGCAATGTTGCTTCTTTCTTCTTTGCAGGTAGCTCGTGGTGATAAGAGTGGAGAAGATGGCATCCCGATGCTACTGAAGATTCCGCGCATGTTTGATCCATGGGGAGGCTACAGCATTATTGGATTTGGTGATATTCTTTTGCCCGGTTTGCTAATCGCTTTTGCTCTCAGGTCCAATAGCCATACTCTCTCTCAATGTCTCTTTCTTAAATCATCATCTGTAGTTTCCTTTCACCAAGTTGTAAGCTTTCCCAACATTTGTTCTTGCAGATATGACTGGTTAGCTAACAAGACTCTTAGAACCGGCTATTTTATATGGGCAATGATTGCCTACGGATTAGGTAAAATCACACACAAATCCGTGTAATCCCACAGATCTTCTATTTCTTCATTCTCCGTCATTGACAATCATTCGACCATTTGAAAACCACAGGTCTCTTGATTACTTATGTGGCCCTAAACCTAATGGATGGACACGGCCAACCGGCATTGCTCTACATTGTCCCTTTCACACTCGGTAAGCTGGAAAATCTCTCTCTCTCTATAATGTGCATCGAATGAGTATTGAGAGAAATGTTGGGATGAATATGCAGGAACAATGTTAACGTTAGCTCGAAAACGAGGCGATCTTTGGATGCTATGGACGAAAGGAGAGCCAGAAAGGGCTTGTCCTCACCATGTCCGGCTTGAACAGTGCTCTGAGAATTGAGACGACCTGACCAAAAATGGAACGCAAGAGACTATTACAAAAAAGAAAAGAAAAGCCTTTAGGTTTGTAACCAATGTAACGTAAGTTGTAAGATTATTTTTCTCTTCAATCATTTTTAATCTTATGTTTGTTTATGTTACTTACTTACATGATCATTATTGAAGAAGAATCCATGATCGTTCTTTGTCTATAAGGTTTGTTTCTTTTGTAAGAAAAGAGTGTTGAAACAAAAATGTTAAATGTGTATAAAACATAGACAAGCTCTCATCATTGTTTTGACGATTTTGTAATCTAAATAAATAATATATTCTATTTTCCACAATCTAATTTTACTTCCTTTAAAATGTTTTCCTCTAAAATGTGAAATTTTACAATGATATGGTCTCCGCGCCATAAAGCCAGAGCTTTACAAGACCGTCGCGTATGAGCCAGGCGTGGTCGTTGGCGGGCTGAAGGGAGCCGTCGAGATGTCCTGAGACATCAAACGCCATGCAGTGAGTGAGGAGGAGCTATCTATATCCAAGCATCGTAGTTGTGCTCGTTTTCATCAAGGAGCACTGGAATCTGGTTTTTGATGTTGGTAACACCATAACATTGTTCGTTTCGATTGTTTGCAGCAGCCATTAATGGAAGAGAAGGAATGTCAGAACCGTGGAAGCTCTGATAGACTCCACAAGATCAGAAAACATACAAACAGTATTAACAGATTCCAAATGTTATGTAAACATCTACCAAATTTTTAGTTTGAGTATTAAATAGAAAAATATAAATAAATTTGGTACTTCTCAGGTAATGAAAAAAATTCATTTATTTTTTCAAAATAAAAAAATTGGCGTATTTTTAAGTTTTACCAAAAATAGCAAGAGAAATATTGAAATTTTGCAAAATGTGTAAAAATTTACTAAACTTTCAGTTCATATATTAAATAAAATTTTAGAAATAAACCAAATATTTTATAGGTAATAAAAACTTTTTAATGCATTTCTCTTATAAAAATAAAAAAATGATGTATTTTTTGGGTTTCATCTGTAAATTACAAAAAAAAAAACAGAAGGACTGACAAAGCGAAGGAATTTCATCGAATTTATGTCAATGGTGAATAGTGAATGTCCTTCTTTTTCTTTCTTACACATGTGTGTGGCTCATCCACTTTATCTGATCTTGAAGTTTTCTAGCTACTCTATCTCATGGCTTCTTCATCTTCGTCTTCTTCTTCTCGCACCTGGGAATACGGCGTCTTTACGAGCTTCCACGGACCAGACGTCCGCACAAGTTTTCTGAGTCATTTTCGAAAACAGTTTAATTACAATGGGATTACGATGTTCGATGACCAAAGGATCGTGAGAGGCGAAACTATTGGTCCTGCACTCACGCAAGCGATTAAAGAATCGAGGATCTCGATCGTAGTTCTCTCGAAGAACTATGCTTCTTCCAGCTGGTGTTTGGATGAGCTGTTGGAGATTTTGAAGTGCAAGGAAGAGATCGGACAATTAGTGATGACAATCTTCTACGGAGTAAATCCATCTGATGTGCGGAAACAAACAGGAGAGTTTGGGAGTGCTTTCAATGGAACTTGTGCTCGTAAAACAGAGGAGGAGAGGAGAAAATGGAGCAAAGCTTTAAACGATGTGGGCAACATAGCTGGAGAACACTTCCTAAACTGGTTTGTCTCTTATCAATTTTAGTTGATTTTCTTATGATAAATAAGAGGAGGACTTACAGTAGATAGCAGACAGTACTCTGAAATGATTAAGGGAATGTTTTTGTTGGATGTGCCATTACACTAAATAGAATAGAACTTGGATGATTAGGAAATCCTAGAACTAGGAAAGAGGAATGTTATAATATATATTTATATGCCCAGCTCGAACTGAACGCGATGTAATCAAACTTATGGTTGATTCTCATGACTATTTGATGGTAACACATGCTGTTTCTTTTTCTTTTTTCTCTTTTGTTAGGGACAATGAAGCGGAAATGATTGAGAAAATTGCAAGAGATGTTTCAGACAAACTGAATGCTACACTGTCTAGGGATTTTGATGGTATGGTGGGACTTGAAGCTCATTTGAGAGAAATGGAGTCTTTGCTAGATTTAGATAATGTTGGAGTTAAGATGGTTGGAATCTCTGGTCCAGCAGGCATTGGTAAGAGTACCATCGCCAGAGCTTTACATAGTCGACTTTCGAATAGGTTTCAGCTTACTTGTTTTGTGGACAACCTTAGGGAAAGTTACCCCATTGGTCTTGATGAGTATGGATTGAAGTTGCGTTTACAAGAACAATTTCTTTCAAAGGTTCTGAACCAAAATGATACGAGGATTTGCCATTTAGGTGTGGTAGAAGAAAGGCTATGCAAGCAGAGAGTGCTTGTCATTCTTGATGATGTGAACAATATAAAACAATTAGAGGCGTTGGCAAATGAAACTACATGGTTTGGTCATGGAAGTAGGATTGTAGTTACGACAGAAAACAAAGAGCTTTTGCAACAACATGGTATCAACAATATATACCATGTGGGGTTTCCATCTTTTGATGAAGCTGTCGAGATCTTTCGTATATATGCTTTTAGACATAGCTCTCCACGTCATAGTTTTGGAAGGTTGACATTTAGGGCAATAGAGCTTTGTGGTTACCTTCCGTTGGGTCTACGCATGATCGGTTCATCTTTACAAGGGAAGAATGAGGACGAATGGGAATATGTGATACACAAGCTGGAAACTATTATTGATCGAGATATCGAGGAAGTACTTAGAGTCGGTTATGACAGTCTACATGAGAATGAACAAATGTTATTTCTCCACATTGCATTGTTCTTCAACAATAAAGACGGTGATCTTGTGAAAGCCATGCTCGCTGGCGATAACTTGGATATCGAACAGGGGTTGAAAATCCTTGCAAATAAATCTCTTATATGTATATCTACCGAAGGAAAAATATGGATGCACAAATTACTAAAACAAATGGGGAGAAACGCCATTCGTAGACAAGAGCCTTGGAACCGCTGGATCTTAATTGATGCCCAAGAGATATGTGATGTCCTTGAATATGAAACAGTAAGTTTTTTTTTATTATATTCCTTTGCCCCTTGCACTCTGAAAAAGTCACTTGGTGAAAATAAAATAAAAGCTTACCTATTCGCTTAAAATTTCTTTATATTCTGAAAATGATTCAGGGTACTAGAGCTGTGTCTGGCATATCATTTGATACATCAGGAATCAGTGAAGTGATTGTAAGCAAAAGAGCTCTCAAAAGAATGCCTAATCTTCGATTTCTCAAAATTTACAACAAAAGATCTGATGTGAATCATAGAGTGCACATAGCTGCAGAGTTGGATTATCTACCTCGTTTAAAGTTACTACATTGGGAGGCATACCCAAGCAAGTTTCTTCCTCGTACATTTCAAACAGAATGTCTTGTCGAACTCAATATGCAGGGTAGCCAGCTCGAGTATCTCTGGCAAGGAACTCAGGTTAGTTATATTTGTGTCTCGATCGGAAACTAAAAACTGGTATTAGCAATAATCAAATAGCAAAGTATAGAAGAATTTGAATAAGTTCTGATGTTCTTTATTTGCTGTATGGTTTTACCTTCAGCCGCTGACTAATCTCAAGAAGATGGATTTGTCAAACTCTTTTCATTTGAAGGAGCTCCCCGATTTTTCGAATGCTACAAATCTCGAAACATTGCAGCTGGATTTTTGCACGAGTTTGGTAGAGCTTCCATCATCTATTGCGGAACTTCATAAACTAGAGGACATAATGATGGAGTCCTGCAAAAATCTGGAAGTTATTCCAACTCATGTCAACTTGACATCTCTTAAGAGGGTTTACATGACTGGGTGCTCAAGATTGAGAAGTTTCCCTAATTTTTCTACCAACATCACATGCCTCAGTTTATCAGACACAGCTGTTGCAGAAGTGCCTGCATCGATTAGGCATTGGCCCCATCTTTATTATATTGATATAAGAGGCAAGGGAATTGAGGACTCGGGACTTTTGCCTGGAAACATAGGACGGCTAGATCTAAGCTACAGTGATATTGACAAGATTCCAGATTGCATCAAAGGTCTTCATTGGTTACAGCGCCTGTATCTATCTGGTTGCAGACAACTTGCATCATTGCCGGAGCTCCCTAATTGGCTCATTCTCCTGACGGCAGACAATTGTGAATCATTGGAGTGTGTAGCTTGCCCTTTAAGCACTCCAAATACAGTGCTCGATTTTGCCAACTGCTTCAAACTGGACGGAGAAGCACGAAAACTAATTATTCAACAATCGTTTCTTAAAGGCTGGGCATTCTTACCCGGAAGAGAAATGCCTAGTGAGTTCAATCACAGAGCCAGAGGTAATTCCTTGACCATTCGTCCTTCTTCTGCATCCTTCAGTTTTAAGGCTTGCGTCGTAGTTGCCAAGCATCAACACACAAGAAGATACAGAGATGTTAGGCTACGGTATCGTATCACAGACAAAAGCAGACGGACTATTCACACGGATGTTTTTTCCTTTGCACACCCTCGAACCAAACATCTGTTTATTTGTCATGGTGAATTGCTTGAAGAAGAGATATCCCCTGAAACTAGCAGCGAGTTATTGTTTGAATTCAGTAGCGGTTACACTCAACTGGATGGCAACATCGCCAACTTTTCATATGACTACTGCGAGATTATTGAATGTGGTGTGCAAATCTTGACGAACGAAAGCAATCAATCTGGATTAGACCAAGTTTCTGAAGAAGACTATGATTGGAGCTACGAGTTTGAACCTATCGAAATCTTGGAACACTCTCAAGACAACAGTGACCATACATTAAATAGACTAATCAGCTGCGACTCGGAATCAGACAATTCATCTCATCAAGAAGAAGACGAGAGTGTTGTAGGCAAGAAGAGAGATACAGATTGTTGGAGTTGGCTCTTCCTTTGCTTTGATGTCTCCAGTATTTTGAGGGACATTGGAAGCCTGTGTTGTGAAAGAAGACAACAGAATCCATAGAGGAGCTCATCGAGAATACGACAGAAGGGAAAACAATGAGCCTCAGTTGTATAGTACTGTGTATTACTGTATTGGTTAAGTAGAATCATTGTTTGTGTGGAGAAATCACTTAAAGTAGATATCATGAATCTACTAATTTATTCAATGAGATATTTGCTCATCTAAGTGCATGTGACTGCAAATCAATTGTTTCAAATTGAATCAGCAAGCCACGACCCATGAAGAGATATTATCCAACTATCCTTCTTTCTTAGGGTAGGTATTGTTCGAATTTAGCTGCTCATCTTACTAGATTGATGAGAACAGAGGAAATATGCAGAAACAGAAAGCAACTCTTATATGCGACTTGAAATCAGACAATGTCCAAGGTTATACATTTACAGGGTTGTTGGATTAGGCTCTGTAAAGGAGATTAAATTCATCTTTCAAATGTATCATGCGTATATATGTCTCCTAACAGTTCACTCTCATAGTCCTATCTCTCTGTATTTCTCATGAACATGAACTATGGTGTAACTTACCTACCAATTTGTAAGACACGAGAACACTCTATATGACCCAATCCATAGCAGAACACGAAACCCTCATAAAAATATTGATTCCAAAAGTAGTCAAGTATGAACTTTGGAACCCTCATCCTTGCTATGCAACTGAAGACTAGGAGGTAGCAATAATCATATAGAAAAATAAAAATAAAGGAGTGGGTTTTATAATCTAATTTGGGATTCTCTTACAATAAAGATAGATTACATCAAAGAGTTCAGGTTTTAAAAAGATTTAAGCTTTTTCCCTCTCTTTTTTTTCTTCTCCTTCGTCAGCAACGAATCAGACCAAACAAAGAGACAGAAGAAAGAGGGAAAGAGACAAATTAGGTGAGAGATTGATGAATTGTTCTACCACCACACCTTCCTATACACAAAATCAATTTTTTGTTGTTGATCTCTCTCTCTCGCTCCCATATGTCCTTAGAGAAACAGAGAGACAAGATAAAGAGCTCTTCAGATTTTCCAAAGACAAGAAAAAAAAACGAATCCTCATTTCTTGATATTAGCCAATGGTTCAGGGATATGAGTCACAGCTCAGTAACCCTAATCCGACCCTAAACCTCGAGATCCTGACCCTTCAGGCTGTGTTGCAATGCCGAGATCCAGGAGGAGTTTCTGCAGCTATTTGTTTTGATGTTTTTTTCCAGTTGGGTTTTATGGTTCTGTCATTGGTGTCGAATCATTTGACTCGACGGGTTAGGGTCCTCTGTTTGTCGAACCGGGAGTTGAAAAACCGGGTCTCAGGTCGAGGGACTTCAGTTTCAGATGCTCACTTAAGAGCTGTTGGGAAACATGATCAGATAGGACTGGCTGGTTGTCCTTGTTCCAATTATAGCCTGGCTGGATCGAACCGTTGTTGTCCCAAAATATATGAGGAGGCGTCCTTGGACTACTCCGTGACCGATCTTGCTGCCTACTAGGCTCCTGAAAGAAACTGTTGGTGTAGAAGTTTCCGCCATTTCCTGGGCTTCTGCTTGATCCTATGCCTTCATGCAAAAAGTTAATTGCAGTTTGTCTTTGGTGATGAAATGGGATGGCTCCACCGCACCCAGTTAAAGGTGTTGATGAGCCAGAAAGAGCGTGGGGACTAGATATTGGGGATGGAGATCTTCTTCCGCTAATGTGTGGTGAATGCGAGTGAAAGATTGGACTACCGACTGGTGATATCGGGCATGACATGTTCCTAGGAGATTGGGATATACTGTGACCAAAAGGAGGAAATTTTAGCCACAGAGAACTTTTGATATTTGGAAAATGAAGGTAGAATCTGAATGGCTAATGGGTACCTGAATCCCGAGCCAGGTTTTAATCCTTTCTGCTGGAAATTGGTTGCATCTTCCGAGTCTAAGCATGGAAGACTCCTTGCATGTCCAATGTCCTGAAACAGCCATATTTGTCAGGCATCAGAAACATAGAGAACTTCTAATTGGGAACACGAGCTTTCATACCAGTGATCTCATGGTGCTCGAAGCTACATTCATCGTCTCTGCAGGCTCCCCACTCACAACAGGCCTTTCCAACGGCATCGCATTTCTTACAAAAGGGTGATCTAAAAGCTGAGCAGCTGTAGGACGATTTCCGGGGTTTCTTTGTAAGCATTTTCTCACAAAATCTTTCCCCTCTTCAGATAAATGATCAGGGATATCTGGAAGCTCCTTGCTGTTTCCAATCTTAAACATAGCAGGAACCTATAAAGAATTCAAATATATAAGGATGGAAGAGTTGCATCGTTAAATCTCATGTTTGTTTGACTGCTTATATGATTTACTAACCCCTTCATACTGGCTCCATGGAGGTTTCGTTGTAGCCATTTCTAAAACGGTACATCCAAGACTCCATATGTCAACCATAAGGTTACTGCCATTTGAATTCTTTATCACCTGAAATCCAAGCAAGATCTAAATCATCAGCATCAAGCCTCTCAACATGAAACCGACAGTTTGTAGCAGCATACTGACCTCAGGTGCCATCCAATATGGGCTCCCCTTGAACGATAAAGGACCAGACTGAGCAGTAATCTGCATTTTGTTCATGAATTTGTATTAGACCCATCTTATAAACTTTAATAAATCAAAATATTTTTCGCCTACACGTCTTGCTTTTACTGCTATATTGCGAGGAAATTCTCTAACTGAGGTTAGGGTAAATTAATCGGATCAGTCGTTTCTACTTGAGGCAAAATTTCAAACAGTACTAAAACAAAACAAGGGCAGGAGACTGATAAAACATTTACATACATGTTTTGCCATCCCAAAATCAGCCACTTTTACTCGTCCATGGGGATCCACCAATATATTTGCTCCTTTGATGTCCCTGAAAATTAAAATCCATATTCACTATATTCTCCAACTACTTAAGGATGAATTAAAAAACGAAATCAGGAAAATGAATAGAATTAAGGGTTGCTTCACCTATGAACAGTATTTTTGGCGTGCAAATATGCGAGTCCTGATAAAATTTGTTGCGTATAGTTACGGATGGCATTCTCACCGAATTGTCCGTACTCTTGAAGAAGTTTATAAATCGAACCACCGGAGACATACTCCAGATATATATACAGCTTGTCGTCTACCTGTATTGGGAAGGGAAAGTAAAAAGTGTAGTCATGTGCATGAGTTAGTTCAGCTGAAATAGTTGATAGTAGTAGTATCAGAGAATAGAAATGTCCAAAAATATCTGTAAAACTTACGGTTTCAGAGCCATAATACTGCACTATATTTGGGTGTCGTAAACGGCTTAGAACTGAAATTTCCTGTGAGAGTCAATCATTGAAAAAGAAGGTGGAAGGTTAGCAAATTCAAAGATTAAAAACACCAAAAAGCAGCTTTCATTGTTCTGAACAGATGATGAAGTATAACTCACTTGGCCCAATTGTTGTGCACTCTCCCTTGACTTTGGGTCATCTGAGCATAGAGTAACCTCTTTCATAGCACACATCTCACCACTTTCACTGAGGAAGAAAATATAGCCAATAAACCAGGAGCGGCTTAGGAATATAACAATATATTTTTGTGAAGAGTACAAATCAATCAAATTGTAACCAAGAAAATTCCATCATATGGAACAATAATTTCTACCAATAAGAAATAGATATTAGAAGCGAAATGCTTCCCGTAACCAATGTAAAACGTGGGATAATGAGAGCATCTTCTCAAATAAAATCAGACTTGTTTAGTTACGAACCTGTTAAAGCCAAGATACACATGTCCGAAACTGCCCATTCCCAGCAATCTCCCTTTTTTCCATCGCGATCCAGGGCTTACCGTAGCCTCTGCCCTTGCTGGACTTCGGGGGACAGACGGTGATGTTGCTGCTGAATATGTGGGCGAAAACGGACAAGTATTAGAGATTAATAATGGCGGGAGAGGTAGAGGGTGGCTTTGCTGTCTGTTATCATCAAGTCTTCTAGTAGGAGACCCAGTAGTTGACCCTCCAGCTCGAGGATGAAGAGGTGTAACAGCACCACTCTGTATTCTGGAGCTAGGACCAGGACTCGTCATTCTTGGACTAGGAACAGGGGAACATTCAGGGCTACACCTGCTCTGAGGCCAAAACAGCTGAGCAGCCATATCTCCACCAATGGAATTGTTACCTGAGTTGTAACCTGAACCCGGGCTTGAGCACTGTCCAGATCCAAGCAAGGAAACATCTGAATATGGTTTACTCATCAACAAGCCATGGTTTGAGACTTGATCTGGGACAAAGGATCTCATTGGACTCCTAGAAGGACTAGACAACAAACTATCTGGAGCACTGCAGAGCACTAAATCTCGTTGCGGGATTTGTAGATTCTTCACATGAGTGCCCAGAGGTCTCCGCCTAGGAGATGCCGACAGGATTCTGTTTTTACTAGACACATTTGGGACTGGCTTGAACATCTCAGCTGAGTTTTTGTTACTATGCATGGGCTGATCCCTATACATAAGTAGGATAAAACATGTTTAGAAATAGAGGGCAAGAGAGAGAGAGCACAATCCACAACCATAACAATCACAATTAACCTCACCTTGAAGAAATATTTACTGCTGTTCGGTTCCCATTTTCACAATCAGAAGCCAATGGACTGAGAAGAGAATCAGATGGATTGTCACCCACAGAACTTCCACTAGACACAGAAGCAGTGGCAAAATCAGCCTCAGCACCAGTATTATCAGGTATGCTTGTAGCAACATGGGGCTTTGGAAGTGGCAACCATGAAGGCTTCAAACTTGCATCTAAACCTGATCTCTGTGATCCATTTATTCCCGAATCAGTACTCGTTACAGGAGGACGGACAATAGGACGAGGAAGAGGTACAGCAGGAGATCTTTCTGCAAAACTCTGACAGCGTGAAACCCGAGTAGAAGGAGAGGGAGATCTTGATGGTAATCGAGATATAGCTCCTCTTTCAGACACAATTTCATCACGTCGTCTTCTTGATTTTCTCGATCGACCACTAGACCTATCTTCGGATGCGAACCCCAATTTCCTATTAAACGCATCAATGATACTCTCTTTGTTAGTTTTCTTTTTTTCATCTTTGGATTTACTCCACCAAGGCATGATCTTCCCACGGTCCGAGAGGCACACTCACACTATCACTCTTTACAAGATCTTGTTCAACACTACAAAGTAACTATCCTTTTGACCACTTCAGAGATCATGCTTGGTTGACCCAACAGAGGTCAACAAACGAAGAAAAGTCCCAACATAAACACCATTTTTTTATCCCATTGATGTTTGACCCAATACAGAGAAGCAGCTGAACGATCTGATTACAACAATTAAAACCCAGTGTTAGGGGATTTCAACTCTCTCTTCCCAGAGAGAAAATCATCAAAATCCAAAATTTTAACAAGAACAAAAGCCGAAATGATTGAACACCCAAGAAACAAAATTAGCATCTGAGTGATGATAATCAAAGAGAGTACTCCAGATTAATTAAGCAATACTGTACTAGTTTTAAAAAATCAATGTGATCATATTCAACCTTAGCTACTCAAGAGTCAAGATCCATTTCCAAACAGTAAACATAAAATTTCCACCTCACAAACAGATCTACACAGACTAATTCCATGAGAAAGAAACCTAAAAAACTCCAGATACAGCAAACGAAAACCCTAAGGTAGAAGAACCAATTGCTCAAATCTACATATACAAAAACATGAAGCAAGTTCAAATTTCATGGAGAAATTGATAGTGGGAAGGCTTAATCAAAGACCTAATTGATAACAAAAATTACCAGATTCAGCAGCTTGAAAATGGAATCAATTCGAAAGCTCAGAGTCAGGAGCAATCGAGAATCCAAAGACAACAGTAAGCGTTTCAGATCCCTAAATCGTTTGCTTACAAGTGAATATGTAAGTAAAGACTTGTTTGTTGTTGTTAAGCTTCGTCACTAACAGTGAACTGAATTAGTGACAGAGGAAGAGATAACGAAGAAGGAAGACGAAGACGAAGAGGCAAAGTAATTTGGTAGAGAGAGAGAGAGAGAGAGAGAATAAGCACTAGAGAGAGAAAGAGAGAGAGAGAGAGAGCGCGTTCGAAGAAAGCATTCACTCTTTGAGATTTTCTTCTTGGTGCGTTAATCTTTCTAGTAACTATGGATAACTGATACTAATTATTTCATTAATTTTACAAATATTTTATGTCTTTTTTTAAAGTTTTTTTATTTAGTGATAAAGACATAACTTGAAAATTTGTTTATAAAAAAAATTGAAAAGACTGAGCTCCGATTTTATTCTGATTTCAATGATGCTTTTTAAAAAAAAATATAATTTTTTGTTTACCATTAAAGAAAATATTTTAATTGCGTGATTTATGTTTAAAAAATCTTAAGAAATAAAGTCTTGATCAATGGACTAATTGAGTTAATGAATATCATTTTTTTTTTTGTTTCTTAGTTGTCTGTTTGATCAAAACAAAATTGCTTAGTAACATTCGGATTTGAGAATTATTTTCTTTATATCTATGCTAAGTTTGTCGATTTTGTATTTTATAGTAATATTCTCAAATATGGGAAGAATATGAACTACTTCCAATTCGTTGGGTGCCGAGTGGAAAATAGGCCATAATTGATGGATTTGAACATAAACAATCTATCATTTTTTTTATATAAGTGCATGCATGATTGATCTGTTAAATGGGTTTTATCAAAAAGAGAAACTTGAGGAAAAAAAAAATCTTGATTTATGGGATAAGTTAATGAATATCAGTATTCTGTTTCTATTTTTCAGATTGATCAAAACGAAAAATCCTTTTATAAATTTGAGAACTGTTTCTTGATTTATGCTAAAGTTTTAGCCGCTGACTTGGTACTTTTACAATAATAATATTCTCAATTTATATGGGAAGAATACGAAAATAGTTCCAAATCATAGGTGAAAAAAAGTAGAAAAAACTATGTGACAAGAGGACGCATGATGTGTTCTAAAACGTCAGCTAATCAATCTTAACGGTCCCAATTAGAGGTAATGATGTCACCTTAGAGGCTTTTATGAGACGCGTTGTTATGATTTTATCGATGTTAAAGCACAGACCAAAATGTATAAAACAAATCATCCATGATATTTTAATTTTAAAATTAAGGTACGTGTAGAAACACGTAAATACAAACAAATATTAGTTTATGCACCAATAGATTTATGAATATTATATTAGGTGGACACAATATCAAAATTTCTGAAGATATGATTCTGTTTGAGTTATACTGTATACAATAGTTTAGTGGCAACGTGCACAGAAGACAGACACCATCACACCAGGGATCGAATCTCCGACTCTACAATTTAATTGTAGAAATTAGGCTAATGGACGGCCAGTTGTGGCTCAAATATTAACAAAAAAAAATATATAGTTTAAAAAAAAAAAATTATCCAGACCTAAATATTTAACTGTTACATGTATCGTACGTCATTCTATGAATATATATGTTACATTTTATTGTTTCTCTGAGGTTATGCAGCTCTATCATGATTTTTTCGTATTGCTGGTCATGTATTACACAATATATGTCTTTTTCTATTAATTCTTTTATTTATTGGTAATGAAAAATGATCGTTTATAAAATAATAAAGTTGATTATTTTGTGTTTTTATGTCGCATCCAAGTAATATTAGAATTTGTATGTGTAAAGTTTTGTACTCCCTCTGTTTCACAAAGAGTGTCGTTTTAAAGTTTTATTTTTGTTTCACAAAAAGTGTCGTTTTAGGTTTTCAATGCAAAATTTAATAATTTTTTATGCTTTATGACTATTAATATTCTGAAGATTGTTTTACTATTGGGCAGATTGTGTTTAAGTATATAGGTAATGATGTTTTTGTTTAGAAAAAACAAAAAATTTAATGTTTCCTTAATATGTGTGCAAAACTCTAAAACGATACTTTTTGTGAAACAAATGGAGTATTAGTAGACACAATGCACAATCGAATAATAACACAGGTTTAGTAAATGGTAATTTTTTTTTAAATGTGAGATTAGAAAATAAAATAGATATATTAAAAAATACTGTATTAAATATTCTATTATTTTGAAGTAGAATGGTGACGATATTAAAATTTAATGTTTTAGTCTTTCACTCTATTCATAAAACGATTAATGTGTAAGAATGAATTAGGACATCTAGGTAGTTTATTTTCATGTATTCATAAAACGATTAATGTGTAAGAACTAATTAGGACATATAGGCTATGAATGGTAATATGGACCGCACCCAAAACCACACCGCAACAGTACTGTAACAGTGTCAAAATCTCTGCATATACATATGTATCTATATATTTTCGTTACTATTTGAACCGCACCGCACTTCTCTCGCACCGCAAAACACAGTCACCATTCGGACCCATAGTTTATTTTCATTTCCGTAAGTTAGGTAGTTCATTGCTTTTCACCGTTGACCTTTGCGTTTTCTTTCAGTTTGACCTTGAACCTCGGGACAGAACTAATACTATAGAATTAATAAGTATAAATGACATTGACAATGAAACATAATAATGATAATGAATAAGCGGATGATAATATATATTTTATTAGCATGGACTCATGCATGTATTATATATTAACAATATTCTTAGAAGAATTGTTTTTTTTTAGAAAAGCAAGTGTGAACTCATGCAAGTCTTGAGTATGTTTTGTTTTTTTAATTTGACATTCAAGTCTTGAGTATGTTGAAATTAACCACACATATATTACAAGTAAACACATATTATAAAATAAAGTTTTATAGAGATTGCAATTAACAACTATTTAGATATCCGACTTAGGTATACGTACCTAACCGTGATCCTTCATTTATTTAGTATTTCCCCAAATCTATCCGGTGTTTATTTTAGAATTTCTTTAATAACAAAAATTGGAACTGAGTTTAGGTGGAAAACATTTAAAAGAACAAAAATAGTAGTAGTAAGACCATTTTATTCGCAATATAAAAATACTAAGCAAGAATCACAAATATATGGGGTTCTTTTTTTAAAATAAAACGAATTAAACAGTACCTTATTTCTTTTGCTTAAAACAACACAATTACTAAATCACGCCATCGTGCACATGGCCTTATGTCAAACCAGCTATCAGTTTAACTTCACCATAATTACCATCATTAGTCCCAATAATCTCACCTTTTCCACAACTCTTATATTTACTCATCTCATTCACCACTTTCTCCACCGTCAACGTCAAATCCCTTTTATGCACATCCATTTTAAGACCAAACTTCATGAACAACGTCAACGACATCTTTTGCTCCACTCGATGTCCCAAAGCCACCGTAAGCCGATGCCGGAGCAAAACCGAAGCAGTAATAGATTTCATCTGCAAATAAGCTAAGTCTTTGCCTAGACAAATCCGTGGACCGGCATTGAACGCTACGAATTTGTATTGGCTATATATCTCCTGGTTTTCGTCTAACCATCTTTCCGGTTTAAACTCGAGACAATCTTCACCCCAGTTGAATTTCATACGCCCGACCGAATATATTGAATATGTAACGTTTGATCCGGATGGAACAAATGTTCCGTCCGGTAAAACATCATCGGAGACGACGAACTTTGAATCTTCCGGTACTGATGGATATAGTCGTAGTGTTTCGGACAGTGCCGCTTTTAAGTAAACCAACTGGTCAATTTCTTCGAAAGTCAACGGCTCGTCAATCCACTTGGACACTTTGGTGCCACGTGTATTGATCATAACTGTGCAGATCTCGGTTATGATTTTTTCTTCGACTCGTGGGTTAAGACTTACCAACCAGAAGAACCAGCTCATAGCAACTGATGACGTGTCACGTCCAGCTAGGATGAAATTTAACGCCACGTATTTAAGATATTTATCCGAGTAGGATTCTTTTTTCTTCATGAACCGTGACAATAGATCGTCGTGGCGAGACCCATCTCGTTGCTGACTCAGCAATTCGAGCTTACGTGTATTTATGATCTCTGATAAGTAATTATCCACGTGGCTGATGCTTCGACTCATATCATCCTCCAAGCCGAGCCGAAGCCATTTTCTGATCTTCCAAATAAATTCCGGCATGATAAACCGTTGGAGCGTGGCTTCGGTGGCTCCATCAAAAGCCACCGCAAAGCCGTTCTCGGGAAAATCTGGCGAGAGTGTCCTCGGATCTTTACCGAACGTTAAGCCGCAAATGTTATCGAAAGTGAGCCGTAAAAGAACATCTTGAAGATCTATCGGTTCGGCTCGACTCATAGCCGATTCAAGAATCGGTACAAGACGGTTCTTGATGGCTCCATCAACCCAACGAGCCATGGCTTGGCGAAGCGTACGGGTGGTAAATTCCAACGCGGCGGTTTTCCGCTGAAACCGCCACGTGTCGCCATCTGAATTAAAGATCCCATCTCCTAGCAGATCGTGGAAGACCGATTGCCAGCTAGGACCCTTGGGGTAATTATCGAACCGGATCTTTAGTATATGCTCCAAATTCTTTGGGTCACATGTGACGGTCACAAGACCTTGTTTACGTGCCAAAAACGGGATCGGGAATATGCACGTTTGGTACGTACCGCCGCACGCTCGGAGGTTATCAGCGATGAAGTCGTGCATGCGATGAGCGTTTGTGATGAGTGCTGGAAGACTGCCCACTAAGGGCCAGACACGTGGACCTTTATAAGAACGGCGTAAAGAGACGAACCATATAAGGTAGATTACGATGACGGTAAGGATGATCACAGCTATTGATCCATCCATTTTTTTATATTTTTAGTGTAAAGGTGAGAGCAGAGAATCAATAAGAAGAGAAGAAGTGTGGGTGTGTGGAATGGAAGATAATCGTATTAATGTTTTATAGATAAAAATAATAATAATAATAAGAAATAAGAAATGTGAAAAAGAAATCTAAAAAGAGTCTGTTTACCAAAAAAAAACAAATAAAATCTTAAAAGAGAAAAGAAAAGTAGGAGCAATTAATTAGGCAACTAAGTTTGTTGTTAATAATTTTCCCAACCAAACAATTTGGGATGTATAGTTGCATTGCATGTCATGTATTTATTTGTGTAGAATGATGATATGTTTGTCACTTAGTTCACTCGTAATCCATTGTCCATTTTTACTCTTATCTTGATTCTCAATTTTAGCTTCTAATAATCTTTTTGATTAAGGCCATCCACATCGCTATAACTCTTTCCCTTTCCCTGTTTTTAGGATTAAAATAATAGAAAATAATAAAAACAGTGGTAGAACAGTTGTAACTTATCCTGCAAACTGTTCTTCAGGAAGAACAGTTTTTATAATTTTAACAACAGTTGTACCCACTATTCAATATTTTTATTATTTTAAAATCCTTAAGAACATACCATGTGTTGTCCTTTTACCCATGTCCTAATATGTTTGCATTTACCTATATATGGTAAATTTGTTTTTGTAAGCTAGCTACTAGATGAATAGTTTCAAGTACTTATGATGATATCATGTCAAATATGGTTCGAATGAGATGTTGATGGGACAAGTTGATATTATGACAACCAATATATGTGTTGAAATTGTGATAACCATATAGTATGTCTTTGTGATAAAAAAACAAAAATCTATAAAGATACACTAACGACAGCTATATATAATTTGGCTACATATATTAATGGTAACTTACAGCTTAAGGGGCCAATGCCATTAGTGCCACTTAAGTTGGTGAGCGAAAAATCTTTATTTATAAATAATAATATCAAATAAAAATAGCAATAATATGATACATGAATCATATAATTTCTACTTTTTGTGGCAAAAAATAATTCCCACGCGTGATCCGAATAAATTCGGTCGACCTATATAATATTTCCTCCACAATAACACAATCATTCAGGAAAAGGATAATAAAACAAAATTACGTGTTTTGATATATGACAATAATTAAAGTTCAATGTCAATACTCGTTTACTAGACTTCACTTCATTATGTAAATACTTTCATTTTAAAATGTCATTGTATCATTCTGCTATACAGATATATTAAAATACCACAAAACATGTAGAATTCTAAAAAAATACTAGAATTCTCTTTACCAATACAACATGCATGTAAAATTCTAAAACTTCAAAAAGATTAAATACATCAAATTTCAACACGTTTAAAATGGACTGTTTGAAAGAAAAGAAATGTAGTAAATTTATAAAATAGTTCACAAATTGCTTCATTTGGGTTCTTCATTTGTAAACTGGCGACAACGTTCTTCATTTGGAAAGAAATAAATATACGGGTTCATGACCACATCACTGTCCCTCCGTTTACGGTCTTTTCTAACATTGATCGAAGTGTAAGAGATATCCTACTGGCTCGTAGATACCGCAGAGGCTGCGGACGTCTACTATCTCAATGGTTTGCCCATTCGTAGTTCCATTTAAGTAATATCTTAACTTTTTGTTTCTAAAGCTTTTTAATTTTTTTTTTGGCATGCAGAAACTTTTGTAAATAACTTTTGTTCCCTCGGGTAATATATTCACATTTTATAAAAAAAAAAAAATAGTTCACAAATTTTTTTAAAAAGTTATGACTTGATTAGATAAATTAATAATATCATGGGAGAATTATAAATAAAGGACATTTTTTTCTTCCTCTCTTCGTAATAAATTGGTAAATATTTCATCATCTATACATAAAACATATCATTTAACCAATTAGAAAAAACTATAAAATATAAATGATCATAAAATATTAAATTATACATAAATTATACATAAAAATTTGAGAAACCAACAAATGAAAAAATCTAAAACATTTAATAAAGGAGAGAGAGTATACATAATTGACATAAAAATAAAATTTTTAATAATATAAAATTAGTAATTGCTCAAAAATGATAATTTTTGTTGGGTATGATTTATGAATGATGGAAAATAATACTCCATCTGGTTTTATATAATTGTCGTTTAAAGATTATGCACACATATTAAGAAACTATTAATTTTGTTAGTTTTTCAATAAAAAAATCATTAATTATCTACCTAAACATAATTTAACCAATAGTAAATCAAGTTGCATAATAAAAATAATTATAAAAATAAAAAAAATAATAAATTTTGCATTGAAAATTGAAAACGACAATTAATTGAAAACAAAAAAATGCTTTAAAACGATAACTATTCGAAAACGAAGAGAGTAGTAAATATAAACAGAGGAGGAAAGCGACACTTGAACATAAAATACGGCATTAATTGGGTTTTTAAAGTGGGGTTGGTTTTGTTTCTTTTTTAATCTTTGTATTTTCTTTTCTTTTCACAGACATACTTAACCTTTGTGCTTTTTGCTGATTCACTTAATCGGAAGCCAGCCTCTACATCCTTATTAAATCGTTTTTAAAATCAAATACTATTCGATCGTAGATGTTATTATGACCTTCATAAATCATAAATCATAAATTCATAACTGTATGATTTATAACGACAAATCAAACTACACGATAATAATTTTTGAGGCTGTATTACAATGTACAATAGACTTTACCACCTAACACATATATACATCGATAACCAAATTCTCAAGAGTTATAATCTAACAAACTCATAACCAAAAGTTTTTTAAAACTCTTGATGTTTATGAACAATATTTCCCTAGGATGGATTGGGGTGTTTAGAGTGTTTTGGTATTCTTCTTTTTCTTCTTGTTAAGCTCATCTTTGAGATTCGACACTGTCTGATCCAATGATAAAATTATAGCAGCAGAGTTGGTTTGCTCCTGGTTCAGTTCAATTTTGAGATTATTGATGTGTTCTTCGAGTTCTTGGACTCGAGAATCATCAGTATTTGTTTTCTTCCTCTCCAAGGAAACCTCATCAAGCTTTATGATCTCCAACCAGTCTCTGTTAGCTCGATCGACTCGCTCTGAACGTTGCTTAGCTCAGTTTTGGTGTATGCTATGAAGAGGCATGTTCAGTGTGTCGATTAGACCGAGGAGGATGTATATTTATGTATGTGGGTTGTCTTCACAAATTGGTTCTTTGGTTTGAAATTCACTGCAACGTCAGGGTGTTCTTTGGTTTGAAATAATTTATTTGCAATGATTTGCGGCTTGTGCAGACCGGGAAATCAATTTCGACAGGGATTATTGTGGCAATTGTTGTCCCTACCGTCGTAAAAGGTTTAGGATTTGTTTTTGGTTTAGGGGTTGACTCTGGTTTATTAACTCTCCAATTGCTTACTGGTTTAGGTGGGATTGAACCAGAAGCGCCTATGAACTTGAAGCTGGATTCCAAGTGGGCCTGCGGAATGCTGAGAGGACTAAGTGATTTAAGCTGGCCCATTCGAACTTGTCATGTGTAGAAAAATTATGTATACAGCATTCAAAGCTCCAATTATAGTATGTAGTTGTAATGTGATGTTTGGTGATAAAAGATGTTATTAACTGTATTGAATTTGCTTGTTAATTGGATGCTCAAAAGTTTGTGATTAATGTCTACTAGTATTCATACCAGCTTACTCCTTTTTCCCTTAATTTGCATTGCATTTGCATATCATGGTTGAGTGAAATCTATGATAACAAATAAAGAGTTAGTTTCTGAGCAGACCAAATAAACCGAACCAAAAACTGACATATCTATAGATTTCTTGGAATATATCTGAAGAAAAAGATAAAATTTTATTTACAAATGCAATCAAATGTGTATGCACAAAAACGAAAACTACATAGAGACAAGCCCATATACAACAACTAATAATGCCAAGTATATATTACAAAACCAAAAGAGAGACAACAAAATATCCCTAAGATCCTGAACATAATCATCTAACAATTCTATATAGAGAACATCTTACTTGTGTAAAATAAAAGAACTAATCAGATCACTAGCTAATTTTCCTTCTTCAATCTTGAACAAGATCTTTGTAACCGAATATCTAAATTTCAGATTCTATTTAACTAGATCTTCTGGTGAAGGTTAACTAAGTGTACCTGATTGCATCACAGGGAAAAACGACCAATCATTGCTGTTCTTCGTCGAAGCTCTATGTTCATCAACGGTCAGATGTTTCTCATCTGTTTCGAAATTGAATTCCTTATTCGACCCGGGAGACGAATGATTCATTGCTTCAGGATTTGGCGACGTAGATGATGCTTCAGGGAACGTTGTTCTTAGCTTCTGATCTACACATCTAATGACATGATCAGCATCAAGATCGAATGAAACCGGTTTATGCGGTCTCACAATCTTCTGTTCTTTAGTAGGAGTTGTAACAGTCTTTGGACAATGCAATTTACCAGGGCTCAATAGCTTTGGAGGATCAGAGACTTGAAAGTGAGGGAACAGCGCAGTTTCTCCATCGGGAAATGGAGAAGTTGGACCAGAACCGGATACAACAGAGCTCGGAGATATAAGCTGACCAAGTGGACTACCAGGAGGAAGTTGGTAAAACTGAAACTCATAACTAGACATTGGGAACTTATGACCATAGTTACCAGTTTGGTGGTTCGAGTTAAAGAGCTGAGCAAAAGGAACTTCTGGTGAAGAAGGTGTTGTTGTGGTTAAGTAGATAGATTCATCAAGAGGAGGTGTGATGGGAGCTGAAGATGGTTCAGTAGTGTAAGTAGAAAAAACCGGAGGAGAAACCAATTGAGGTTCATGAGCATAAGGTCCAATGGCGAAGATGGAAGGACGGTTATTACAAGGTAAAGGACTAAAAGAGAGGATTCCTACAGGTGATTGAGTTGCAGAAGGAGGTTCTGATTGGAAAAACGAAGCTGGAGATGAAGGTGGAGCTATAAAAGGAAGTGTAGTGAGAACCGAACGATAACCAGAATTTGAATTTGAAGACATTTGTTCCGGTTCAGGAACAAGAACCGAGTTTCCTATTCGTTTTCTTTGTCTTGAAGATCTGAAACATTTCAACAGACTCCACCGATTCCACCATTTTCTCTTCTTCTGATTTCAAACAAATTGAAAAAAAAAGTATCAAAATCAGATTTGAGTATAATGATCGGAGAAGAAACACTGTTTGATTCCATAGAGAATCGATAGAAGCATATCTATAGTAATCTGAAATCTATTTAGCCTAGAAACTGTTCGATCTAATGCTTAAGAGAATCATCATACAGTTTCTCGAGAAATTGAAGACTCACGGGAATCGGAGAAGATTGATGAAGACGATCATCAGAGGAAGTAATAGCAGAAGCAGCTGCGTTTATAGTATCCAAAACGTTGTTTCCACTCGCGCCGCTTCTCATCTTCTCTGTTTTCTCGAGAAAACAAAACAGAGCATTCGAGTTTTCTCAAGTAATCAAAACTACACACAGAAAAAAAAACTTGAAGAATCAAAATCTGAAAGCAAATACAAATAGCGACACGCAACCCGAAATTTCTGGGAATATTGTTTCTCTCCCAGGAAATACATATACACATGTGTATATATATGTATATATATATACATATGTGTGTTCGTGTGTGTTAAGGTTTGAGGTCAAAACACGGCAAAGACAAAGGCGTGCCACTATTTACTCTCTCTTTGTAAATTGAGACGATCTTTAAGGGTAATTATGTCCAATAAACTTGCGAAGAATTTGACTACATTTCTTTCCTTTTTTATCTCATTTAAAATTTCAATATCATTATTTTGGTAGAAGTTTATTAATTTACCTAATTTTGTTTTCTCCATAAAATTCAATATTTTTTTTGGGATTATTTCACTAATTGTTTTTGTCAAATTATTTCATTTTTAGAGATAAGTAAATGAAGCTATTCTTATGACAAAGAGAAGAAGATATTTTAAAAGAAAAAAAAGTAAGATATTTTAAGCTAAAAAAAATGACGAGCCTGCAAAGAGAAAGGTGACACAGAAGCGCACGTGTGGGAGAATCGAATCTATCTCTTTTAGTTTTGGGTTTCTCGTGTGCACATTTAGTGTGGGGCTAAACTAAGTAATTAAATAATTAATAACTATAAGAAAAATTATAGATTACGAATTAAAAATTATGTCACAACCCAATTTCAACTTGTTTTGCACGGTGGCTTGACTTTATATTTCTGGGTCTTATTTACTTTTCTCTATCTCCCATACCCAAATAATAAAGCGACTTTTTAATCAGTTTTGGTGAAAATTTGTGGAAACTATAATTACAATAGTTTTTGGCTCCTTATAATTTGGTAGCTACTTTGTTAAAAAAGAATCAATGCAATTGACTGCTTCTTGGTTCCAAAAAGGGGAAAATTATTATTGAAGCATTTACACAAAAAAGGAAGACAGGGCATAGTTAATGTGATTTAATAAGTGCAATAATGTTTAGCTGTCACCCATTAAAATCAATAAAATCTAGATTTTTAATAGTATTAATTTGAAGGAGAAATTTTTTGGCAAGGAGATACAGTAATTGGGAGTTAGAAGAATTAATTCTAAAGAATTAAAAATGTAAAAAGATAAAAAGTAGAAAATAACGAGGTTTATGACCGAGTTTAAGGATACATTTGTCATGTTGTTTTTTGATAGAGATTGATAAGCATTTGATTTCACCTACTTTTGGGATGATAATCTTTTTAAACAAATCTAAGTAACTAATAATTTTCTGGTATAATACTTTGGTCATGTCGATTAAAACCGAAAAAACATTCTTACTAAATTAATAGTTAGCTGAAAACAGTTAACGCCTTACAAATTAAATATATCAACAATTATTCTGATATAACAGTCATACATTTGGTCTAAGACAACAATTTATCCAATATGTCATCTATCTATTCAATTTTTATAGAATGTAACTCCTCTAAGGAAAACTAAAATACGAACTTTTTATAAACAAAATACAAGCTATACACAGTATGTAGTTCGTATTTATATTAGAAAAAATGAAATTGAACTTTGGGAATTAGATTCAAGTCGTTTTCTGAAATGAAAACAAAGGAGTCTCGTCGTTAAAGTTAAAAACACATTATTGTCCGTTTCAAAAAGCTATAATTTTATGAAATCATCACTTGGATTATTAGGACCTGTCGGAAGTTCAATGAGTTAGGTCATCAACCCCACTTCCGGACTCATGCTATGACACGTGTCACCAACCAACTTTGCACTCAAAGATTTAGTATTTTCCTAACAAATCTAAAAAAGACAATTTTGCAAAATTAATTACAGTATGAAATTGGGGGATTTTAAGTGAGAAAATTAAAGCTGTTTATCCACTAATTAAAATTTTACATCTCAGATAAATTATATTTATTCAATGAGATAATAACATGGCACCAGATTTCACGTGCAACAAAGCTGGATGAAAAAGGACAATAAGTTTACGTGAGATTTCTTCCAAAGTAAAACCAATACCAAAAGACAGAATAATAAAAGTCAGATTATATAAATCTACTTTTAGATTCGAACTTATCAGAAAAAAATCCATTACTACCAGCTTTATAAACCCTTTAGTTATAATTATAAATTGAATATTTGGATATATACTATAATGTGGTAAATGTGGTTAAAAGAGAACACGTTCACTTGCCTTGTTCATGTTGCACATATCAAAGGCTGAGATGGTTGAAAAGCATCTTTTGCCATACAAAGTAACTTGAAGAAGGAAACATTTATCGTACCAAACCTGATTAAAGAACGACAAGAAATTAGGTTATTTTGAATCCAACAGAGTTTCATGGGAAGAAGATCCCAAAAGACCAAAATGTGAAACATAAAAAGTGTAGTTTTGAAGACAGATTCACAACATAAACACATACCGAGAACATTGTTTCGGTTTTGTACTGCAGGTTTCCCATCTGCGGAAAAGTAACAGACATATGTACCTTAGTTGTTCTTTTAGATCTATGCATAAGATTCATGTGTTGAGAAAATTTGAGGAGCAATGCAGTATTGTTATATCTAGAGTCCTAATCTGCAACTATTATTCCAACCTATATGTTTTCAAAGAGATTAAAAGAAAAGAGATATTGATAGAAATGAGGAGCAAAACGTACCAGTTTCAGCAGCAGCCACAATGACAAGAAGAAACAGTCTCCAATAAGAGACCAAAGTATCATTATGCACACAAAAATGATTAAAAAGCATATCCAACAAAGTTTTTGCCCAACATTCAGTGGCTCTACACGCTTCCTCTTACGGTATGCTTTTCTGAAAACGATCTACACTATTTGGAGAGAGAGACATGATAAAAGTTTTTGCCCAATTGGGATCCCATTTCAACACTACTTTCATAAATAAACATGATAAAACAGAAATTAACAACTTTAACACATTTGTGGGACATTAAAATTGAAACAGATCCAGCAAAACGAAAATTGGGATTAGAGCTCTACTGCTAAAGATAGATATTTGAATGATCGTGCAATCTTTCATTCATCCTCCAATTAATGATCCTGCAGAAGCAAACACAACAAACCAATCAGACGGTTAATCTGGAATCTGTAACTTAAATTTGTAACTTAAAAATGGGTTGAGGACATACCACATTCTTCTGCAGCTTCTCTAACACTGCCACTGCCTTTTGTAGTTCCTCCTTACAACATAAACCGGCCAGCATATTGCGGAAAGTAATGGCATCAGGACCCACACCTCTGGAAATCATCTCCTGTGTGGATCTCGGATCCAACACCCAAAAATAAGAGAATTGGATTAAGAAAATAAGAATTAAAAAGCAAGAATTATAGAGAGATTTCGACAATAATTTGCTAAGAAAAAGTTTATAGTATCAGTATTATTGCCCAGAAAAAATCGTCCCCATTACATTGTGACTATTCTCTATTTATACCTCTATTCTAAGACATTAATTACATTAAATGGAATTATTACAATTATTCTCATTAATTGTGTCGGTTTTGATCTTGTCCTTTATTGTTGTAACAGCCATATTTGAATTCCCTGATGGGCCTTGAGCCGTGGGCTCCTTCTTTCCATCCGAGCTCATCTCTTTACTCCGAGCTGCTTTATCATCCGAGCTCTTTTCTAGATTATTTGGGCTTCTGATTTGGATCCATTTCCTGTTCGGGATCCGGTATCAACATCCTGGAAAATATCCAGCGCGCCATTAAGATTACCAACTCGACAAAACCCATGAATCAAAATGCTGTAAGTAATTGTATCAGCAACTATTCCTCTTCGATATATCTCGCAGAAAAGCTCCAATCCATCATCGACCCTTCTTGCCTTACAGTAGCCATTAATTAGTGTACTAAAAGTCACTACGTCCGGAGAGCATCCCTTGCTGGCCATTGAATCAAACATCTGTCTGGCCTCATCTAGACGATTCTGCTTGCAAAATCCACCGATCATTGAGCTATAGGTGACAGTATCGGGAACTATACCTTTTCGGAGCATCTCAGTATATAATTCTTCAGCCTTTAGGAACTTTTCTACTTTAATTAATCCGCTGATCAATATACTGTAAGTTTGAAGATCAGATTCTACACCATGCAGGGGGTGACTAGTATCAAGATCCATTTTGCTATTTTGGAAAACCTTAAACATTTCCAATGCCTTTTCAAGTTTCCCATTCTTGCAGAGACCATCCAGCAAAATGCTAAAAGTTACAATTGTAGGGCTCAGACGATGAGATATCATCTCCTCGTAAAGGTCTTGAGCTGTATTAAGATCACCCACTTGACAGAAACCGTGAATAAGAGTGCTGTAAGAAACTGTATCAGGAACTAATCCTCTTCTAGACATCTCATGGAGAAGTTCCATTCCATCATCTACCCTCTTAGCCCTGCAGCATCCGCCAATGAGAGTAGTATAAGTAACTACGTCTGGAGAGCAGCCTTTGCTAGCCATCGAATCAAACATCTGTTTTGCATCATCTAGACGATCCTGCTTGCAAAATCCATCGATTATTGAATTATATGTGATTGTATCAGGAAATATACCCCTACGAAGCATCTCCTTGTATAATTCTTCAGCCTCAAAGAACTTCCCTTCTTTGACAAATGCATCGATCAATGCATTGAAAGTTACAACATCAGGATTAATTTCCCTTTCAATCATATCACGCAACAACTGCTCGGCATCACTCCATCTACCAGAGCTACAAAAAGCGTCTATCATAAAGTTGTAGGTAAGAACATCCGGAAAAATCCCTTTGTCATGCATTTCAGTGAAAAGATTTTGAGCATCGCTATGATGTCCGTCTTTGCAAAGACGATCAATGATGGCAGTATAGATTACAACATCGGGTTTGATGTGGCTTTCATCCATCTTTCTAAGCAGATTCAAGGCAGACTCAGTGTCGCCCATCTTGCACATTCCATTTACGATTGTTCCATAAGTAACCACGTTAGGTTGATGACCATTTTCTACCATCCGATCTACAAGAGCTACTGCTTCAAGAACTTGACCCTGACGGCAAAGACCGTTCATAAGTGTGTTGAATGTCACAGCATCAGGTGTAGATCCCGTTTCAACCATATGATCAAATAAAACTACGGCTTCAGAGATCTTATCTTCCAGACATAACCCGTGGATCAGCGTGTTAAACGTAACAACATCGGGTTGAAAACCAAGTTTGGTGATCTTTCCAAATGTAGACAAAGCAAAGGACAACTTATGACAGCTGCAGAAACATTTCATCAGAATATTGAAGCTGTATATATCAAATGGACTCCTACGCATTTCCATCTTCCGGTAGAGAGAAATCGCAACATCGGGTCGTTCCCACCTCACGAAGACACCTATTACTTTATTGAAATCAATTGCCGAATACATGGAACGAGCTCGAACCATTTCATCGAAGAAACAAATCGCATCATCTAAGCTTTTGAAATAATGAGAACCACTTGTCAATTTCAAACTCTCTCCTTTGAAAGACCCTTTGCTCAAAGAAGGTAGACTCTTTGTTGAAATCGTACCTTTCTTAGAGACACGACCATGAATCAATCTAGCAGTAGTAGCAGAAGATTCAGATCTCCAAATATGACCCAACATTTTGTTTTGCCTGATTTTGTTTCGCTTCGACCTCTACACTCTTACGAATGAGCTGACCGCTGACAAGAGGGTTTATTTCAATCACTAAAACAGATTCATGGCTGTAACCGTAGCCATGGAGGAGACTGTGTGGTTGAATAGAAGCAACCACAACTAGAGACTATGGCTAGTGAGAAGGCTGGAGCAAAGTTTCCAGTTGGAGAAAGAGGTCAGACGTCTACACGAAGGACATGTCTCTACAGCTCATACAAGTACTTTTTATTTTACTTTCGAAGCTACTTACAAAAAAGGCTCAAAACTTGTGTTTATTCAGGTAAGGGTAGAAAAAACAGAGTTGTAAAAAAGCAGCAACGCAATATAACAAACCGGTTTAAATCGTAAGTCTGGTTCAGTTCGACCTAAAATCTATCTAACTTTATACCTCGGTCTCGTCTTCTTACTTAGTCGATGGAGGATGTCAGTGAACGCAGTCTGTCAGGAAATAACAGAGCTATCTTCTAAGACACGCGCGTAAATTTGTGTGGTTTGAATCCTCACCATGTTTTCCACTTTCAAGATATCAGCAATTGCATTTCTCAGCTCTTCGTCATTAGGAGAATCCTTGGTTTTGTCTATTACTAGCTAACACAAACACAGACAAACACCTAGTGTTATGCATTTCTTTGGCGGAATACATTTTATTATAATTGTTTTATGTTTATGAATGGTAGTATGAGAATACGATGGGAGCAAAACTAAGGGGAATAGGTCAATACATTATAATATATTAGAAGAGAACAAAAGGGCAAAAAGAGAAGATATTAGAAGAAGTGCATCTGACAGCTTGGCGAAACTCTGGGAAGCTTCTTTAAATTATTGGTGACTCGCAAGTAGTTATTATTCCCTCGTTGAAGACCAATTCTCACAGTCTCAAGATACTTCAATTTTCCCAAGAAATGCTTCATTTGTTTCAGCTCTTGACAAGTTCCTTGATACCCTGAAACCTCAAGCACCTTCACTTGGCATGTCCATAAACAAGACATTTCCTCTTCCTTTTCCATCTTCCTCTTCTTCGACCTATAAGGGATGCAAGGGCACGCATCCCCACATCTATCTGTAACTTTGTGCACAAGACCCTGAAAGCATAACAAACCAGACCAATTTGATTATAATGTCCAGAAAAAAAGAAAAAAAAAAGGGACATGGATGAGTTAATATATGTCAAAATTAAAGAAATTAATACCTTGATGACTAAATTCTGTAAATTTGGAGAACTCTTTAGCAGAAGTGGCACTATTTGCCAGCCTCTTTCTTTGTCACTCTCAATAGATAAACGGAGGAGGTTGTTGAAGACCGGCATGGATTTACAACCCCAATGAAACACCTGCTTTACATAACAACATAAATAAGCCATCATCTACAAGTGAAAGACCAATAGATTGATTAATTCTCATCATATGGCTACTACTCTAAAAACAAAACAAAACAAAAAAAAGAAGTAGGAAAACGGACCTCAAGAGAATTAGGAGACAAGTGAAGGGTCTTAATGTTGCTTATCCCCGCAACAAAGTCGGTAACATCGCCATCAAAATCATACAAAATAGAACCATATTCATCATGATCGATAGTTGTTGACTCCAAAAACCGAATATCCAATCTAGCTTCGACAAGGGAATGCAAATCCACAACATCGTAATGACACGAGACATAACAAGAGTATTCAAGGTAGACAAGATTGGGTGCATTAAACCAAACGGCGCCGAGAGGCTCTTTATCATTGGGACGAGTGACGACAGAAACAGCAAGACGCTTGATGGATTCACTTGAAACAAACCCTTCCCAAGTTGACCGGTAATCATCATTACATATGAATAATTCTTCCAGCACAGGGCAGTGGTCAATCAGCGACTGATACACACTGTAACCTCTCCAATGCATCCTAACAGCACCAAGAGAAAGCGACTTGAGCGTTGGGAAAGTCACAACCTCGGGATAAAGAAGAGTCTCACAGTCAGATAGGCAAAGTCCATCGGACAGTGTGAGCTTAACTAATGTGTTGATGGAGAAGACTGTAAAATCTAGAGAATGAGAACGTTGGCATTGCAAGTGTAGTTCCAAGCAGCCGCCTGCCAAGGCAGTGCGGATCCAAAGGTTTGAATGATGGGAATGTTGACAATTCAGAGAGAATTTCTTCACGGGAACACGACGATTCATAAAAAACTTAAATTGCAGACAAACATATACGTCATCTACAACGGTTATTGGTAAATGACTTTTGCGATCAAAATCAAGTGTGTCTACAAGAAGGAACAGATTCTTCCACCTCTTGGACAGAACAGATGTGGAAACAACAAGTTTTGTCGGAAGTAGAGACAGGATTTTGCCAAGAATCTCATCTGGCAGATTGCTGATGAAATCTCTACAACCCATAGAGATAGACCAGAACCCGAACCCCTCCTCTCTTTTGTCTGCAAAATTCAGCACAGAAAAATAGTTCAAACTCTACCCACTACAGATCGACCCCAAGCAAGTTGGGATCTCTAAAGAGAGTGAATTTTGATAACCAATACAGAAATTCAGCTAGATGGATTAGGTTTATCAATGGACACAAACAAGGAACGAATGAAAACTTACTTTTAAGAATCGAAATGGGGTTGGGTATGGAACACCATGTGATTTGATTAATTTAATATAGAGGCCACCAAGCCACAGAGAAAAAGGGACAACCGGACAAGGAGGCGCTAAGCTCCTTGTTGTATAAACCTAACACACATATTTTTTTGTTCAACTGTAGTTTGGTGGTAAGATGTAGGTTATACCTTTCCAGCTTTCCTTTTCCTTACTATTTTTTTTTTTTCTTTTTTCAACAGCTTTATATTAATTTGGTTCAGAAAACCAAACAGATCTTTACTATTTCCTATAAATAAATAAAAATTATTAGTTGTCAAAAGAAAATATATATGTTTATAAATTTTGTGATCAGGTATTTTCCAAACTCTCATTCTCAAAATACAGAAAAATCAACTTTGAAAGCCTTATGAAATATATGCACCAATTATACACATAAAAAGTCTGATTTGAACCTATTGTAAAAAGTCCATATATTTGATAGATGATAACGTGAATTAATGACTATATTGGTCTCTAATTAATATTCGTATGTTAGTACGTCCAACATAATATTTCATTTACCATTCATATAAGGATGATCAAAATAATCATCTGAAAATTCTGAAAATTACTTTTTCAATAAGCAAAAAATATAATAGAGGTTGTAAACATTGACATGAAACTTAATATACATTCCTTTATTAGTTTACTTTAAAGAAAATAATAGAAATAACTTAAAATGGATCAGCAAGGGTCAAAGAAAAAATTAATACTGATTTATTTTATTATTTATCTATAATGTTAATAAATGATGAAAAATTGGACTTAAATAATTATTTTTTCGTTTATAAATTTCAAAATTTTTAATTTTGGTATTGACTTTGGAAGTGACGATATATAATGAATCTATTCTGATCTTAATCCAATCTATTGTGAAATTATAGGTTTTGCTTTCGATATGTTCTTTGTTAACGGACTCAAATCAAGATGATCCGTTGGTTCCAGAGATTGCTCACATGTATAAAACCGATAGAGCTAAGTATGAGTCCAATGCGAGAAGCTGGACTCAGAAATATGCAATGGGATAAAGTTTGTAACTTTTGATCCCACAAGACTCGGTTTTAAGAGAGAGATCGAGAGAAAGAGAGAGGACTCCTTCACGTAGGATCTTCCATGAAATAAGTTAGATTCCTATGTTTTATCTCTTTGTTTGAAACCTCATGTCAAACACAAAACATTCCTTCTCCTCTTTATCACTTGTTTCCTTTTCTTGTTTTCCTTTGAGACTTAAAAAATTATGTAAAGCTGGATGAAGTAAAAAAACAAATTATTTTGATATTGTTTTATTTAAATTCTCTAAATCTAAATCTAGTATTTTTAAAGATTATATAGAAAAATGATTTATATAGAAAAGTGATATATATGCATAACAACTAATTATGTGCATGTTAATTAAGAAAGCAAAACGCCTTCGTTACGCAATGCCATACAATGCAAATCCTTAATTATCCTACAGTGGGTACCAATCAATTTCATCAATTTAAATAAAGATTAATACATTCTTGCATAGATTAAGTTAATCAATCTACTGATTACAAATAGAGACTTAAGACAAACATGAAACTAAGATAACTTGTTGTTGAAAAATTGATATTATCGATTGTTAAGTCAATGCTGGATATTTGGATGGAGAATCATTGCTTTTAGTTATCATGTATTTTCCAAACTCTCATTCTCAAAATACATAAAAATCAACTTTGAAAGCGTTATGAAACATATGCACCAATTATACACATAAAAAGTCTGATTTGAACCTATCGTAAGAAGTCCATATATTTGATAGATGATAACGTGAATTAATGACTATATTGGTCTCTAATTAATATTCGTATGTTAGTACGTCCAACATAATATTTCATTTACCATTCATATAAGGATGATCAAAATAATCATCTGAAAATTCTGAAAATTACTTTTTCAATAAGCAAAAAATATAATAGAGTTTGTAAACATTGACATGTTAGTTTAAAACTTATGCGAGTAAAGCATGAAACTTAATATACATTACTTTATTAGTTTACTTTAAAGAAAATAATAGAAATAAATTTCATAACATGGAACCAAATTCTTTTGTTTATAACAATTGACCTTGAACTCATTTAAATATTTTATGAAAATATCTTTCTTTATTTAATTGTATGTTTTGTAAACTTTTTATTTATGGATGTTGAAGTAACAAAACCAAATAGTAGCGATATTTTATAAGCATCATCAGATAATACAATTTTGGATAAAAATCTAAATTTTTTTTTTGATGATTCGCGTAAATGCGTATAGTTTTATTAGGATCTACATAAATTTAAAACAATTAAAAATAAATGATTTTTTAGTAAATAAAGAAATAAATTCTAATTTTATACTTTACGCGAAAAATAAAAATTAAGTATAACCATCGAAGTCATTATTGTTTTTCAATCCATCCAAAATTCTTCAAACCTCTCTTGATCTCGACAATCATAAGTTTTCAATAATGAATCAAGATGTGATCATCTAGATCATTTGGCATTGTCGAGTGTAAGTGGTTCAACTGTAATCGAGAGCACATACAATTATGTGTTTTTCCGTTTCAATTTTTGAAGAATCAATTTTGTACTTGACTTATTTTTGATAGGATATACTGCGCAAAAGTCTACGTACCTACGAAAAGAGTAAAGATTGAAGCTTGTGATGTAAGTTATGGGAATGTTATTTTGTGTAAAGTTTGTAGTTCCGAGATGTATTATTAACATCATCATTATTTGGCGAAAAAATTAAGACCGTCATTCACTGGATGTAGACCCCAAAGTCCCATTATCACCCTTCTTTAATGGGCCTCATCAAGTTCCCAAAATCAGTAAAATGGGCCCTTACACTATACATGTGTACGTGACTCCGTATGATCCATTTAATTCGTATTTCGTATTTAATTTCTTAATCCAATTCATGGGATCAGTTCAATTTCATTCATACATTTTAGTCTCAATTCAGTTCTTAGTTAAAACTTAAAATTAAGAGAAATTTGGCAAATTGACCCACATTAAACCACACTTTGTCCCTTTAATCTTTTTTTAGATTCACTTGGGGAATTAATCCTTTATCTCTAATGATGATCCTAATCTACTCTCTCCTTTGTTTAATATTCTTTTTTATTTGAAAATATAATAAATTCTTATTAGTTGGTTTAATTAAATCTAATTAAATCATACATACACTTATGTTTTAGTGACAAAATTAATATAATTGTCTGCAGTGATGATACAATTCATATGTGTTCGCAACCGCAATTCTGGTAAACATTTATTCATGATTGTTTTAAACAATGTATATCAAACAAAGACTACTAAAATATTTATTTAACAATGATTTTTAACAAATATGTGATATAAAAATATGTATATGACTGTTTGTTTCCTAAACTATGATTTCCATAATTTTTCAGATTTTTAAAAAAATTATTTTCAATTTCGTTTTTTTTGAAAAAAGACAAATTAGATTAAATCTAAAAAAGGTGTAATGATACAAATTGTGTTTCAATGTGCACTAAAAAACCAAATTTTTCAAAAATTAATGGGACACACTCTCGTCAAAAAATATACAACAACAAAAAAAAAGTTTTTCTTTTCTTTCTTTCTCGTCATTCGCTTTTAAAAGGGCAAAGCACTTTCAAAAGCAAGTCAAAGAAGCTAGTCACTCGTTGTTTTCATAGGGCTTCCTGAAATTCAGCTTTAGTGGATTTCCTCCAAAATAGTATAAAGTAGTCGTTAATTTTTTAATTGGGATTGGTTCATGATAATATATACGTATACATTGTAATTTTGTAAATGAATCGGAATGAAAGTGATCCATATCTAACTCCAACTGAGTTGACAAAAAATGTTATAATTAATGATCAAAGAAAAACGCTTCATTGCAGCTTAGCTATTTCCGTCTAACTCAATGATTAAACCGATTATCTATTTTTTCATCTCAAATCATTTCAGATACCTATATATTTTATAATCATATGCTCTCTTTATCCTGTTGATCACGAGAAGAATATTACTACCCTAAGAAAATCTGATCTTGTCGGGATAATTTTTTGGCATGATGCCGCAATAGTAAAAGCCATAGAGATTTGATTTGGCTAGTTTTAGTAGCTACATACTTTTCTTTTACTTAAATGCGAATGTGTATATAATATCGTTTCAAATGATATTAACATGGTCCGGAAACATACATTTAAATGCACAGTGGATTATAGAAAAATCAAGGAAACAAAAGGCCAATGTGATAAGACCAATAACGAGAATTTGATTTTGTCTTATATGACTAACAATAAATATGAGTATGGGATACAGAAAGCATCAAATTATCGCAGCAACATAATACATACACTTATGTTTTAGTGACAAAATTAATATAATTGTCTGCAGTGATGATACAATTCATATGTGTTCGCAACCGCAATTCTGGTAAACATTTATTCACGATTGTTTTAAACAATGTATATCAAACAAACACTACTATAATTTCAACTAGTTAGAAGTCAGTCAATATCCCGTTAATTTTAGAAATATTTCAACTAGTTAGTCAACTAAAAAAGTCGGGGTTAATCTATAGTTGTCGTCAAAAACTGTTATTTCTATACTTTCAATATATCTTTTGGGCCTTCCCTCAAAATTCTTATTGGCCCAAATAAAATCTCATCGTAGCCATTGTTCTTTGATCCCTAATTCCCTACATTTTACGACATCGTATCTAAGCCGCTACCTTCTCCACGACCACGTGTTGACACAGTCAACGCTACACTAACGGAGACGTTAAAATAGGATGAGGATGCTTGGTTAAACAATTTAACGGTCGTTTGTCTTCCGTCTCAAAGATGTTACTGTTATTAAATTATTTTCTTACAAAGTAAGCAAGCTATTAATTTCCAACGGCGACGATTGAGTTAAATAAATCGACGGGTGAGATTGAATCTGTATCAAACGCTCTTCTTTAGAAGAGAGGTGAGGACTGAAAGAGACTCTTTTCATTTTCTTCTCCGTTCTCTCACTCATCGCTTACTGAAACCAGAACACAGTTTGTTTAGGGTTTTTGCGGAGGTTTCAAGGCAAAAGGAAGTTAACAATGGCGGAAGAGCACAAGCACGAAGAATCTCTCATGGAGAAGATAGCTGAGAGAAGATCCATGGTCACGAGGACTCTCTTCTTCTTCTTCCGATTCAGATGATGAGAAGAAATCTTCGTCTCCTTCGTCTCTCAAAACCAAGATTTATCGCCTTTTCGGTAGAGAACAGCCTGTTCACAAGCTTTTTGGTGGCGAAAAACGTATGGATCTCTCTTTTTCTCCAGATTTTGATTTTGTTTTTCTCATTTTCTTTTTTTTGCTCTGAACTATAAGAAATCACCGATTAGCGATTTTAGATGCTATTTCTTATCGGATTTTAGGAGTATTATTGTAGGATTCAGAAGAAAACAAAACTTGAGATTCATTTTATTAATATGAAACAAAAGATTCGTTACACGCTGCTAAGTGGAGCAAAACAGTAAAAGTGAAAACAATAATAATTAAAAACAATTTGACAAAAAAAAAATATTTAAAAAAACAAAAGCGTAATTTGTTGACTTGTTCTGTTGACAGCCGTTGGATCTCCCGTTAAAATTCAACTCTCTCGAAATCAGAACAGAGAGGAAAATAAATAATGGTCGAATAATGGAAAGGGGAGAAATTTGGAGCCCTTATTTGTAAATTCTTAGATTTCCCGTTATTCATGTTGTATAAACAGATTCGATCCACGTCAGCTAGCGTTACGACGTCGTTGCTTAAGAACCCCACGGATTTGAGCCCTTTATTTTTAATTTCTTTCACATATACCCAAGAACTCCCAAAAATGCTATCCAAAACCCATATATAGCTCCTCATAATCCACTTCTACCTTCGATCTCCAACTAATAATCCCAAGCTTTCCTTCGTAGCTTGTCAATTTTAAAGAGTTAGCGCTTGCTAGATTCTTAGGAACCGGGGAACCTGACCAAGTTTCGGTTCTGAAACAAAACCGGATCACATTGTTGTTGGTCGTTAACCAATGCAAAAACCCGTAAGACGCTATCGGTTTAGAGTTCCATGGACTCAATAAGTCTCCTTCCGGTAGTTCTACATTGTTTAATCTTCTCCACGCAAACAAATCCGAATCAAAAACTTCACATACGAAAGTGGTATTGAAGTTGTACCTACTATTCAAGCTACTTCACGAATTATATATAATATATATAATAACTAAAGATTAACAAAAATGATAAAACTAATTTGACATAATCCTTACGTTGTTTAGAACAAGTCTATGTTTTGCTCCATACGCTAACAAAACCGATATTTTGTTAATTTTAGTTATATGTTTTTTTTTTTTGTCTTAGTTTCGTTTGGTCGGAAGAAAAAGTAAACTTATTGAAGATGCAATTTTATTTACAAGTATATGCCTTCAATTGTCATTGATAAAATCATCAGATCATGTTCTCCCTGAAACAATGATTATTAATAACATAAATCAATATATACACATTCGCCCTCTGAATTGGTATATGTACGAAGTTATTTTGAGCCTTATAGATGAATGAATTAATCAAAGTATACATATTTCTTACTATAAATTCTTTGATCTATTCTATACTTTGGTATGTCTTCACAATAAACAAGAGAAAATACAAAAATGGCTCAAAGCTTTACATTCTCTTCAACTCTATTTCACTTCTTCTACTTCTTCTTTTTCTTGTCTCTCCAAACTATGCAAAGTTTTGGAGGTAAAAGTAAACTATATGTAAACGAAGATGCCCCTCTTGGCTCTTACTTCACCCAAAACAAGAGACACTAGCAACAAAAATTAGAAGGAGAAAATCCATTTTACCAAACAAAACAAAACNAAAAAAAAAAAAAAAAAAAAAAAAAAGAAGGAGAAAATCCATGTGATTTATTTCCTTCAGTTTGAAAAAAAAACGTATAAGAAAGATTAGTGCATGCAAGACGCGCGAAATCGTTTTTTTAATTTCTTTCCTCAATTTTTGTTCTCATCATATTTTCAGAATTTAGATATTGTATATTGGATAATTATGGTGCACTTGCTGAGTTGCTGCCCCCACTCCCACACCATCTAGATTAGAATCAACGTAAGCTCCAGTCCAAGTTACTTCTGGTTCTTGTTGCTCAAGGTACAACTCTAGCACTTCAAGCACATCTTCCTGTTCATGGTTTCATTCTTCTCCCCTTCGCCACCATGTATATATGGTGTATACCTTTTTATGTATATTTTCCTATTTGTAAATAAGACATATCTTCTTTTCTTGTTATGCAAGTCTTTAGCAATTAGATCATCTTGTAAAGCTATATAAAGGTCTTAGAGCCATGTCAATGATATACAGAGAAAAACCTTTCATACATCCTAAGGAATTTTGACACACATTGTAGGACTAAGTCTTTGGTTTGCTTAAGATACTCATTTAACTCTGTTTTGCGTCGACTTTATGATTTTGTCTTATTAACGATATAGTTATCATGGATGAAAAACAATACTAGTTTTACATATTCTTCCTCTGAATTGGTATACGACCATTATGTGTTAGACATTATTTTGAATAAATCAACAAAGAAAAGCTCATTTATTTCTACTATAAATTACACTCTATTTGTTAAACAAAAAAAGAACAAAATGGCAAGAATCATAATTACACTCTCTGCTCCTCTGTTTTATTTCTTCTTCTTCTTTTCTTTGTTACCTCACCAAACCATGTCCCAACCTCAACACTTGTACACTGTCTGCAATCCTTCCGACAATTTCACACAAACCAGCTCTTACGAATCAAACCGGGCAAACCTACTCTCCTCTCTCCGCGAATCTTCTTTTCTCGGAACCTATTCAAACGCCACAATCGGTCTTAGCCCCGACACAGTCTATGGCATGTTCCTCTGTAGAGGAGACATCAACACAACATCTTGCTCAAACTGTGTCCAAACCGCAACAATCGAGATCGCTAAAAACTGTACTCTTAACAAAAGAGCACTCATATACTACGAAGATTGTATGGTTCGTTACTCAAATGTTTCCTTCTTCTCTGAATTGGATATCAGACCAAGCATCGTTCGTTACTCTATTCGTTCTGCTCCAAACTCAAACCGGTTTAATCAAACACTATCTGATAAATTCAACCAACTGATTCTTAACGTCTCTTCGTCAACTTCGATTCCTTATTTCGTGGAGGATCAAGAACGTGTGACTCAGTTAGAGGGTTCATATGATTTAGTGTCAATGGTTCAGTGTAGTCCTGATCTTGATCTATCAAGTTGTACCGTTTGCCTCAGATTTGCGTTCTTAAGAGTTTCAACTTGTTGCGGTATACCAAGTTCGGCTCTGACCTTTACTCCTAAATGTATTTTGAGGTATAGAACCTTTGTTTTACCATCACCACCGCCGTCTCTGTCGTCTCCGCCTCCTCTACCTCTGCCGCCTCCTACGCAACCGCCGCCGAGCACTTAATCCATTGTATGTATTATTAGATAATCAGTCCTAATTTTTCAATGTTTATATATAACAAAACATACTATTGGTAGGGTTGGCTCTAATTTGTGTTATTTTTTTTTTGGTGGCAGGAAACGAAATATGTTGGAGAATTGCTTTTACAATGACAACTTTGGTACTGTTTGCACTTGTGGATTTGTGATCAAATTTGGTGATTTATGGATTCTAAATAGTGATTTGTAATAATTTGTTTTCCTTTAATATGTGTGAGGTGTGTTATGTTCTCAAGTTTAAAAACCCACAAAAGATGTTATGGTTCCAAAAATAAGTTTGATTCTGATCTTTGTATGGATGATGAGAAAAATAAGAAGAATTCCTTTAAACGTTTCATTTTCTTATCTACTAATAACACCGCATGATAAATTGTAATCTTATTATATAAAGTTGGGTTTTCAAAGTTACTAACTCGCTGGATCATGACACATGTCGATTTCAACGATTCGAGATTTTGACATGTGTCTATTACTAATTACAAAATAAAACAAGATAATTATAAGAAAGTTATAAATATTTAAATAATTTTAAAAATATAAAAAAGATAATTACAGAAAAAAAAATTAGCTACTCAAGAGATTATGACACGTGTCATGTTGATACCGGATCCCGCACCATGGATCATTTTTAGAGCATCGGAGGCCCATCGACTTACGAAGCCCATCAAGGACCATATTACACAAAGGGGTGGTCAAATCTTGACATTAATGTGTGATTTAATTTACGAATTAATTGTCATGGTCAAAGGAATAAACTTGTCATTCAAGTTTATGAATTAATTACCATGTGATTAATTGTGTGAGTTAATTCTATAATTAATGGGCAAATAATGACACCTTAGGAGGAGGAAAAAGACTATAAAAGAGAGGTGAAGACTACAAGACAAGGGACTTCGAATCTTCTACATTTTCACACCTTATTCTTTTATATTTTACACCATAATTTGCTACATGTATTTCCAATAATTACTAGAGATTATTTCTTTTATCTATGTATTTTTATTTATAATTTATTCCAATATCTATGGGATAAATTTCATATCTACTACATCAATGTTATACTTTTTTTTCTACAAATTTGTTCTTATTTTCAACCAATTTATTTACACTTTTATTTTATATATTCGAGTGTTGGATCCGAGATCCACATGTCATATTATCGGTTATAGATTTTGACATGTGTTAAAAAATATTTGTTTTAAATTATTTTAAATATATAAAAAGATAATTATGAGAAAATATTAAAATTTAAAAATATAAAAAGATAATGTTTAGAAAATTATCTATTAAATAATTTTAAAAATATAAAAGATAATGTTAAGAAAATTTTTAAATTTTAAAAAGTGAATTTAAAATTCCATCGATAATTATGGGTAAATATAGATATAACTTTT
>OVAQ01000189.1:11473-43537 GCA_900406345.1 Erysimum cheiri | reverse complement strand
GGCTCTGTCTATAGTTGATATTGCATAAAACCAATTAAATAAGATTTGTAAGTTTATAAAAAAAAATTCTAATAAAAGTATTTTGTGACTAGGGTTCTCGCACTTTCAGATGCTTGACATGAAACAAGATTCAAGCAAGATTATACATTTAAAGTTTTCCCGAATTGCAAACTACGGTTTATCTTTATTGCTCGCATCGCTTTGACGGTGAGTAACTCGCTGGAAACGTTTTGCCGTTAGACAATTTGTCGGAATCGCCTCGTTGTTGGGTAACTCGCATGAATCACCTCATTGGAGTTACTATTTTTCAGGAATAGTAATCGGTTGTTGTTCTCGCTGCAGAATATTGCTACTGTCGAAGCTACGAATTTGCGGAACGTTAACTCGCTGGAATCTCCGGATAACAAGATTCAATTAAGATTTACATTTAAAACTTTTTTAGGTACTTATCGTATTTCTTGAGATAAAATGGGTAGGAGAATAGTTATAATATTTTTTGCTGATGAAATGAGTGCTCACGTATTCACATTACATTTAAAATGTTTTTTGGTCGTTATTTCTTTTCTTCGCCGGAATCTTGGAAAAACATCTTCATAGTCGAGAGAGATAACACTATGAGCATTAATCATGATATATTTTTATCTTATTTACAGCAAATGATGATGACTAATTTTACAGTCCATCGTGGTTAAGAGATTATGCAACGACGCGTTAAGGAGCTTTAATGTCATTGCTAGTGGAACAACTTCATTTGTTGTCTTCTTGGGAACATTTGGTAGCTTGGGTCCAGCTCCTCATGTTTATGTTACTTTTGCACTTACCATGTACAATATAACCTGTTGGTGGTTGTTTTGCTTTATTCCATTTCATCCGCACTTTTTTCTTTGTGATGATAATTTAGAGCAGCTCTACGAGTTATAAACTCTTATCAGATTTCTTATTAATACTATATTAATAGTTTTTAATATAATTTAGTTGCGTAACTAAATTCNCATAACTAAATTATAAATTATAAAAGTAAATTGAACCTATTATGTGAAAACAATTGTGATATAAATTTCTCATTTGAAAATTTTCATTCGAAAAAAAAAAAAAGATTCTTTTCATTATTTCTTTTATTTTCATTATTTTTTATTTTTGATAAAAAAAACCTACCAATATAAATCCTTTTATAGTCTTTATAAACGACAAATTGGCAAGAATGTGTATATTTAGGCACTTTTATACGGATTAAAAAGGATTCCCAAAGCAATGTGGGCCTTAAAAAGAAGGCTCGTGGACTCTTAATCTTCCAAGAAAGCCCACGTCAAATATGGGTTTTAAAAAAGCTAATCGCCGTTGCCGGGGATCGAACCCGGGTCACCCGCGTGACAGGCGGGAATACTTACCACTATACTACAACGACTTTTTTGTTGGTTGACGTATATTAAAGTTTATAAGGACTATTTACAGCGGCTGTAATCCTTATACACAGGTAAAGCTCAAAAACCAAACAAAATTTATACCTTCTAAAATAAATATTGTAAAGTCTGTATTATCTCGTATTATTATTTTATTTATTGTTTTTTTCATCTTCTTTGATAATTGTATTATTTTTGTCTTATAATTTCTTTTACCTATTGGTATGCTTTTAAATTTATATTTTTTCTAGATTTTCTTCGACATTAAATATAATAGTTCCAACAATGCTTTAAAATATTTATTGCACAAAAGAATCAATCAGCTTCTAGAAATTGTGATAATGAAAAAGGTGAACTGATATAAAAACAATTTGTAAATGAATCACACCCTCTTTATCTTAATCCATAAGGTTAAAAGCGTCTATTTACCCTGAAAACTGTGATATTTTTTCTTAACTCATTCTCCTAATTTGTTAGTCACTCTCTCTACACTTTCCAATGTGATGATTAAATCGAATCTATAGTGGATACAAATGGTCAAAAATTTACCTGCGCAGTTTGGAATGGTGTCCAAAGATATTTTTGGTTTTATGCTAAGTTCGGGTATAAATGCTCTCTGCTAGTCACGGTCATTTCCTGAAATAACAACTTTATCTAATTCGTAGAACAGAACAACAAAAGGGGTAAAAACTAAAGAATAAAATAAGTAATAAGTCTTTGGCTTGGTGATCAAGGTAGTCTGGCCCTACTAAACCACTTATTTACGAATTCCCATTGGGCTCGACTCCCGAAGCTATCCACTGCTTCGGAGTTGAAAGAGAACCTTACAAAACTCAGGTTCGCACCCGAACCAAACTCTGGTCAAGCTAAGTCAACACTAAGATACATCATCCGAGCCTAACGTTAGCTAGTTGTGTTCTTGAGAAGCTTTCATCGAGGCTTTAGGTTCGGGAGTAAACGAGCCTCTCTTTCGCGCTCATCGACACACGTATATACACTTCTTCTCTCTCCAAAGTCTCGGCATTTCTCTCTGCTCTTGGGTCTTTATTTTTACTTAGCCTAGTGAACAAAGCTTTCTCTCTCTCTTTCTCGGTCGTTCTTTGTGTTGGTGCAGGTGATGGATAGGTAAGCTTGAGAACAATAAACCCAATGTGAAGATCTGGTCAGAGTCCCGATTTGTTTGATTTGATTTGACTTAAACCCTAAGCCGATACCAATCGATTTTTTTTTCCTTTTGTGATTGTTAGAACCCAGAATGGTCTCATCTTTGCTCAAAAGTCTCGAAAAGATTTGAGAATTTTTATGCTGGGTTATGAATAAGAATGCGAAATTTTAGCTATTTTTATTCTATTTCTTGAAAAAGTAATTAGTTTTTGAGTGTTTTAGTTTTAACACATCAAAAATAAATAATGTACCAAAAACATATCTTATAAGCCAAAGGTTTTCTGAAAATCTATAGTTAGAAACCAAAATTGAATTTACGTTTTTTTAAAGACTAGAATCTATAGCAAAAACAAAAAAATCTAAAACTCATTCGACGATTGTCATCCACAACTCTAGAGAAATTTAAAGTGATTCATGTCTGTCTGTTTTCGGCAAGAAATTCTTAAATCTAGTACCATTAACATTTTTCGATCTCCATCTTCTTGAACCTTTGTATGGCTTAGCTCGTCACTAAAACTATGAAAACTCTACACAGGGCTTGGATTGTGGACAGTCCATGGATTGCGAGGAATATAAAGAATGCGTCTGTTTCTTCAGCTCTGCAGATTAAAGACTGTGGAGCTTATATCAACTGCCCTAACTGCTCTTATTGCGTCGACAACAGCAATGTGAAGAACAACTTACAACACTACCTGTAACTGCGAGCTTATGGCCATTTTTAATGTGAATACTGAGTTGGGTTTTTTCTTGGTTTTGGTTTGTCAGGTACTGACTCCATGGCCAGGCCTTCCTAAAGGTGTGAAATTCGAGCCAACCGATGAAGAAGTGATCGAGCATTTGGCAGCTAAGTGTGGGATTAATGGCTTAAAACCACATCTTTTTATCCAAGACTTTATACATTCAGTGACTGAAGATGTTGGTATCAATTATACTCACCCTCAAAACCTTCCAGGTTAATATTAAGAAAAATCGTCCGTTAGTTTTGAAAATGTTTCAAGTTGTTAGTTGAGTAATCAATCACTCATTAAAATGTTTGTAGGTGTGAATAAGGATGGAACTAGTGTCTTCTTCTTTAACAAGACGGCACATGCCTATCAAAGTGGGCAGAGAAAGAGGAGAAGGATCACACCAACTAGTCTGAAGGATGAATCGGTTCGCTGGCACAAGACTGGTCAAACCAAACCGGTAATGGTTAATGGAGTCCAGAAGGGATGCAAGAAGATCATGGTTCTCTACAAGAGCGCGAGAAAGGGATTCAAACCCGAGAAATCTAACTGGGTTTTGCACCAGTACCACTTGGGAACAGAAGAAGGAGAGGTTGGGGATTTTGTTGTTTCTAAGATCACATATCAGCAACAGAAGCAATGGGACAAAACTATCGATGAGAGTGAGAGTTCTGGGGTCGGAGGTGGCCCAAACACGCCGAAAACTACTACTCCTACACAACCTAGACCTGTGATTTCAGTTGATGAGGATGAAATAGCTTATGATGATGCTAAGATAGTTCTTGAACCATTTGATCAGGTGAGTTTCTTTCTCTGCAAGCCTCGTTGATGATTTCTTTGCATTATAGTTAATATTTGCTGGTAACATCAGGTACAGGAGAACCTTCCAGGACCTTATTTTGGTTCGAAATCGGACATAAGAGCTCAAGTGGCAGGGGATCTGAGTGTTACTGAAGATAACTTAGTGTACAAGAAATTTGAAGCTTCGCCTTCTCCATTGGAGAAGAACCCTAATTATGGGAATGTCGACATGGGATCAGGAAAATTTTCAGTTTCAGATTTGGAGAATGCAGATTTAGGGATTCTCCCTGATTTTCTTCCCGTGAGAACCTAAAAAAACACTATTTCTATATAGAAAACTCATTGAGAAACTTGAAACTAAGATCTTTTGTGGATTTTGCAGTTTGCTTCTGAGGACAGCTTATTGAATTGGCTTGGATGGTTTTAAAGCGCCGGAGTGAGTATAAGAAATTGTGTTTTCTTGCGTTATCCCAAATAAGCAGACAAGAAAATCCAGAGAAGAAGAATACGAACAATGGCAAAAGCAGTGGCATGATGTAAATAGATTGGTCTTCTGTTTTTTCAATTTTCCTTGGAATCTCTTTTCTTCTTCTTACAACCATTTCATCTTCTTTGTAACTAATTTCAATTTCCTAACTTTGTTTGTTTCTTCTTGTTGTTGTTGTTGTCTACTATAGAGGTTATGTTACTTTTGTAGACAATACAGTTTCGATGGCTTCAGATATCCAACGGTTTTCTTGTAGTTACTAAAATTGACCTTTTCCTCACCTCTATCCTCAAGATACCCTATTATGTCCACTTAAGGTAAACTTGTCTCTTCCTCTAGGTATGTCAATCAGGCTATGCTGGTTTCGAGCCAGGGACCAATGGGGAAAGAAACTTGCAAGAGTAACAATACATCCCTGATACTGTCATGGGACCTTGCACTATTGTTTCTTGAGTCCTAATTTGAGTCAATGATAGGTGCAATGGAGGCACTGAAGGAAAATTTGGTCCCAGCATTAGAATAGAGGCTTTGGTGGAGGATTAAGGCTTAAGTGAAAGTGATGATTGATGATTCCCATTCAACTCAATGGCCGATCAGAATAATTCATTTCGAGCAAGCTTTGTGTAATTTTTAAAGAAGCAAAACAAACCACTAGAATGAAACACATGATAATAATAATAAACAATGAATATTAAATAGCCAAAAGAAAAGTTAGACAAATTGGGAACTTGATAAAAGGAAAAATAAAATAAAATAAAGATTACAAAGAATCTCAGGATAATGTAAAGAAATCACTAAATTGTACAGACTAAAAGCGAGAGTATGAAAAGAGTTCCAAGTAAAGAGAAAGAGAGATAGATAGAGAGAGACTATTCCAGCAAAATTTCCCAAAACAACCTGGGAACACATTGGAACATGGTCAGTATGAGATTATAAGCAGACAAGGTTATATACCCTCAAGAGAGATATGCTGAAACCAGAGACTCCACTTATCAGATCACTCTCCTCGAGTCCCAACTCCCAATAAACTGTACCGTTCTCTGTTTCACACTCCCTCTACTGATAAGCCGTTTCCCTCAAATTACCTAACACTACAAAGACTGATGATAAGCACAAACCCTTATCAGCCACTTTCCCTTATGCAGTTCCCAGGTAATAAGTATTTGTAACTCTCAGCTTTTTCGATCAGATGAGCTGGGAGATGAACTGCGGAATAAGACCGCGGGATTGGACCTAGTTTACCGATGATTTCCCTGAATGTGTACTCTTCAGGAAGCATATCGAACAGATCAGTTCCTTTACATATCACATCTTGGATTCTTTTTGGGTTTAAATAATGAGAGAATCTGACCCGGTCGTTGTGGCTGTACGCTTTCATCTTAAATATAAACTCGCTGATGTGCCTGAAACAGAAACTGCAATGCCAACCTGAATCTGCTAAAAGAGTGTTGCCTTGACGGAAATGAGCGTATCGAGTTTTCCCGGGCTTGTACTGATGAATCGAAGCTCTCCAGCTTTTGTTGTCGACAAAATACTCGAATGAGTACAAGTAGTTTTTCAGCTGTAGATGAAGAATCGGTGGGTACCCATCGCACCATCTAAGCAGATTGATGGTATGAGCGCTCGGAATCTCATCCACATCAGACATAATCAACAGGTCATCTTCTTCTATACCGGCGAGTCTGATGAGTTGATCCAATGCAATCCGCTGGTACGCTTCTTCCACAAACGGGTTTTCCCCTTTCTTAAATCTTCCTCCAATGTTCCCATAAGTCAGCCTCGGCTCAACAAACTTGAACTTCCCCCGATTCCCAGCGAAAACCAAAGGTTTAGGCAAGCCAGTGAAAGTCGAGTTTGATTCGAGAATCACAAACTGTGTTATGTAAGGATACAGCTCTTTCCACCGGATGGTAAGCATATCAACTTCGTTGCTGAACAACACAGCATCAAAGACCCTTCTTGGAGACTCGCGGTGTTTCCAGCCATGAAGACTGCAGAGGGTTGCCATGGAGGCGTTCTCATGGTAGTAATGGGGTAACGTTTGAAACGGCTTGGGTGGTGATTCCCAAAGCGGTCTCAAGAAATATGTAAGCTTCTGACCATGCAAATAGACTCCAAAGATGAAAATCGGCACAATGGTGAAGCAGAAGATATATGTCTTGAAATCGAGTCCTCGTAGAACACATCTAACCCTTGAGAAGGCCTTGGCTGCTCTAGAACCATCCTGCAAAACAAAAACCATTCCCAGAAAAACTCAGCAAATATCACACAAAATCAGAGAATCGCAAAATAGTATCCACAACAATTTTATAATGTCCCTGCTGAATCGAAAAATCTCAAATTAGAGATTCCAATTCGAGATAAGGATAGCACAATCCTTCTACCGCTACAGAGATTTGTATGGTGTGCACACAACGAATCAAACCCTAAAACAAATTTATACCCCAGATTATCATGAAACAAAACCTAAAAATTGGTTCATGAAATTTGGGAGACAAAGAGTCATTCGCTTCAAATACTTTCAGACAAAAAAAACAATCGAGAAATCACCCAATCATCATCTCAATTCTTAAATTCGGACAATTACATAAGATTAAGAACACAAACCCTATAACAAGTACCATAGTATAAAATCAGAAATCGGAAAAAGCAAAACCACATTACAACAACCAATTATCATCCAATTAAAAAGGCGAAAAATTGGTATTCAGAATCTCGATTTCCTTAATGCGAGACAAGGCAACGAACAAAAACCAAAACCGAATCAATAAGAAATTAGAGAGCAAAGTTACGGAAAACAGACGCAGATTAGGACTCAGAACTCACCTGTCCACAAACATCTTCGCAGATATCGTCTGTCTTCTTAGAACTATAGTATCCATCGGACATGATTTTACCCACAATGAAGAAAAGAGTTTTCTCGGGAAAATTTTGCCAAGAAGAAGAAGAAGAATCTCGGACGGACCCCGAAAATAATCGAAGCCCGACAAAAATCAAAATTTTTTTTATCAGAAACTCGAAACAATAACACCGAACAATAATTTAAGAAGAGGAAAAGAAAAAAACAGAGAAGTCAGGGAGAATAAATATCCGAAAAAATCTCTCTTAATCTAATCCCTCTCCTCTTAGGAAAACTGTAACGCCAATTATAGCCGTTTGATGCTTTTTGGTTTATATATATATATTCCCAAAACTGCTGGATTTAATTAATTTTATTGACAGTTAATTAAGGAGAATATGTTATTTAGCTTTAACCAAAAAAAAATTGAAGGGAAAATATTATTAAATGAAAAGAGCCAGAGAAATATTATATATATCTATCCCTCGGATGTTACTATAAGTGGGCCTAGAGATTGATCCTACGGTCAGAATGTTTTTTTGCCTTGCTGATCTGTCAATGAAGCTATTTGCCAACATATTATTTGACTAGTTAAAATGTAAACCTATAAGCAGTAAAAAAAATTAAAATTTACAAATTGGTTACAGCCATTTTGGGTAATGCCTTATATAACTGGTGATTTTTGAAGTGTTGTCAAGGTTATACGAAGAAAGAAATTTCAATCATATCCAAAATATTTTATTATTTTTAACTTCTAATATCTTCTAATAATGGTAGTAATTTAATTAAATATATAAATAATTAAATTTATGCATAGAAGAAATGTATAGTCAATATACAATACGTATAGAATTAATTATTAAGGTGATAAGTTTGGACATTTTCATAAATAAACATGCACAAAAAAGTTTACCTATATTATCACGCGTTTTTCAAAACTTTACCAAAATCAATATTTGACTTCCATTTATATTAGGATAGAAAATACTTTCTTTCCCGATGAAAGTTATATAGTAGTATCATATGCTGCTTGGTATATATCGGAAAAAAATAATGGTTTCACTTTTTTCTGATATTGAAAACTAAAAATATTTGTTTGAATTTGGTCTTCGTCGTCCTATGCTAGCAAGTCAATATTACATGCTCCCGGTAATATAGAATCTTTAATTTTCTTAATATTTAGATAAATATACTAAGCCTCTTTTGTAAAATATTAGGTTAATAGCAATTTGATTTCCAATTATGTAGGAATATACTTTATTTTATATGATTACTTGCAATGTCAAACAATAATAAATAGTACTAGTTTGAACTGGGTCTTCGTCTTCCCTATTCTCTAGCTATTCATTATTACGTGTTCCAAGTGACCGAGTTATGAAGACGGAATCCGGAGTACCCCTAACTCTTTTTTCTCTAATTTTTTTTTTCTTTTAGCTAAAACTCAAATCTATAATACACTTTTACTAAAAGCTATTCAAACGATTTTGAAACTTTATCGTACGAATACGATTAAATATGAGAAGGTTAAACTATTCTATTATAGGTTTCCTTTTAAATAAATAGGAGTATACACTAAAAGGAAATTTTTAAGTGAATAGGTAACCTAAACTTGACATAATAATTTAGTTGGTCTAGGATTTCACTTTTGCTTGTTAATAAATCAACCTGTTTAATCAGTTAATCTGATGCATGTTTTACCAAGCAGACAATTTTGAAAAACTATGAATTTATCATGCGATTTTTTTTTTTTGGGCAAATCAAATATATTATTTCATAAAAGTTTTACATGATACATGATACATAAAATCATTCAAATACAACCATTGAAACAAATTAAGGAAATTGAACACAATTTCGATGAAGAAGTGGAAGTGACCCTGCTTTCCAGACGAAAGCCTTACAGGCAACATATAAACAAAATTCATTATTCAATAGCTTTCTAATCATAATTTTGTGTTTTTTTTCTTTCTAATTCGTATTATACCTGATTTTTTCTCCTTTCAAAGTTATAACATGTCTTACCAATAGAACCCATACTCAAGGTTATATACGTACTTATTCCAACAATTTTCTCATAGTATATATATCTCTCGATCTTTTTTGTTAAAGAATTTTCACAATCTTATGACTAATAATTAATTTATTTTTTAGCATGCTCAAGTTGAAACATTCGGAACCGGTCACCATGTAAGTATGTAACCCACAGCGTTGGAATTGGGTTCGTGAATATCACGACATGATGTCCTGTCCAAATTCCAATGCCCACCATACTAAACGACGAGTATTGACTTTTTCTTTATTTTTATTTACTTTCAAACACAGCTTGACAACAACAACAAAAAAAAGTTACTTTCAAACACATTTTATGATCAATTAATCTAAAAATTCGAATATAAATAAGTTCATTTTTAAAATGGAGCTTGAATGATAAGGAGGACCATTTTTCACTTTGCAACTACCTACGTACATACATGGACTTTTGTATCTCATCTCTTTATATTTTCCTCTACTCTTACGTACCACCTAAAACTAAAAGTGTAAGAATATTTATGCTAATTGTATATATAGAACTATTTCAACAACACGAACAATATATAAATGAATGTGCATTTAAATTTCATTATATCTTTCCGAAATTTGACTATATTAATTTCTACGTGTTATCGTTCGTTTCCTGTTTCTTTCAATCGCAGTCAACCCAAATAAATGAATTGTGTGATATATATCGAAGGAACAAGAGTGAAAAGGAAGTAGATTTTATAGGAAACTTCTCAGCAAATACCGTAGGGATTATTTATTTTATTAAATACAGTATATATTATGGGGAAAAGTGATTATATATCCAAAACATGTTAGGGTTAAAAACAAAAGGAACTGTGGATCCAACAACTCTGGACCCTCGACTCAAATAGAATGTTTGTTGACCCAACAAGTTAGATTAAATCTCCAACGCTCTTCATAGTTAATTATACGTAACTATATATATATACCAACCATAATTTCATACCACGCGTACGCGAGGAGTAAAACCTGGTTCATCAGTTTTTTTGTGTGTTAACGATCACACCCACCAATTTTGTAATAACCTGTTTTGTCCCATTTAAGGTTTCTCCATACTTTTGTCTGTTTTGCTTGCTTGTGATAACTCTCATTGAGTTAGAGCCAATTGGTTGGGAAATCATCCAACTTATGTTTTTATAACATCATCTGGATCATAATTAAGATATAGATATCAGAAATATGTATATTATATGTACATATCTCTACTCTCACAATATTTCAGTTAGACCTAGTCCATGTCATAGGTAAAGAAAGTCATTGCTTAAAGCATCACTTTTTAAAACACTAATTTTTAGGAGAGACACAAATTTACATTGGAAAAAAAAGAAAATTTATTTTTGTTGTGTATGGAGCATTGAAAAAATTTGGAAATTGGAACTGGCAGTTTGGTCCACAGTTAGTACTGGCAAAACAGAAAAACAAATAAAACTGATTAAGTTGAAGAACTATAATGTTTGATATTTCGGTTTTGTTAGAACTATAATGTTTGATATTTCGGTTTAGTTAGTTCATTTGGATTATTTAAGTTTGATTGGTTTATAAGATTAAGAAAAAGATACCAACCATTGTAGAACCCAAATTTCGGGTCCGGTTCGCATGCTCATGAAAAAACGACGCACCAGCTGTATTCAAATAAAGGCCCGTACGTATATTCAAAGACCCAATAATCCATTTAAGTAAGACCCATCTATTTTTGGTTGTTTTTGTTTTGGTCAACAATCAACAAGGTTCATCAAGTTATAGAAACTACTTAACTGTTACTGACCAGACATCGCAACCTGACGTGTCAATGTCATCCGAATCCGTATTCAACGGGTATTGAAGATAAGTTTAAAATCAGCTATGAAAAGGGCAGTCTCTCTTTGAGTAACCGCCTCTCACATTTGAAATTTAGAAAACAGATAATAACGATGGATCGGAATCCGAAACCGGCGATTTCCGGCAACGATAAGGGCGTGATCGAGCATCGCTCGTTCGCCAGAATCGGATTTCTGGGAAACCCTAGCGATGTTTACTTCGGCCGTACGATTTCCTTTACCATTGGTAATTTCTGGGCGTGGGCTAAGCTCGAGCCATCCGATCATCTCTTCATCAAGCCTCATCCATTTCATGACCTTGTCCAGTTCGATTCTCTCGACAATCTTGTACGTGCTCCCTTTCCAACTCATCTGATCTTTTTTTATTTCTCCGATTGTCTCTGTTCATGCTGTTTTAGCTGCGTTTTCTTTTGTAGTATACTCGATTTAACTGCGATTTGGGAGTGTGTAATTTGTAAATTTCATTTTATAGACTTTAATTGGACAATTAGCTTCATGAATAGATTATAGATGTAGTTATACGTTTTTTAAGATTTCACCTTGTTTGATTTGGTACCTGTCCCTGGATTCATTTCTTCCTTTGCGTTCTTGAGGTTGTTTGGTTTGGTTGAGCATATTCCTAATGAATTTACTAACTTATGCTTTGTGTCCTTTGGATCATTGTTCAGTAAACTCTATATTTAGTCCTAAATTTGTGTCAAAACAACCGAAATGATTATACTCTTCAACCTCTCATGGTTTTCCTAACACTTGTGTCTCTCCTTCTAGGTTTACCGATTGGAAAATGATGGATACTACGGAGGTGTAAGGTTGCTAATGGCGATTTGCAAAGTATTCCGCAATCATTGCAAAGATAATGGCATACACCTTCATGAAAAAAACTTCACTCTATCTTATGATACCAATATCCCAAGACAGGTTTTTACTTTGTGGTCAAATTTTGAATTCAGTTTTTAATATATGTAAACTGAAGGCATTAGTTTTGATGTTTTTTCAGACGGGGCTCTCGGGTTCTAGTGCCATTGTGTCTGCTGCTCTTAGCTGCCTTCTCGACTTTTACAATGTCAGGCAATTTATCAGAATCGAAGTCCGACCTAACCTTATTCTTAATGCGGAGAAAGAACTTGGCATTGTTGCAGGTCTTCAAGACCGTGTTGCGCAGGTCTATGGTGGTGGTCTTGTTCACATGGTGCGGATGACATTTGCAACTATTAGTATAAACCTTTTGACATAAGAACTTTTCATCGATTCGCTCGTGTTTTTGATCTTCTTTTCTTTTGCAGGATTTTAGTAAAGAGCATATGGATAAAGTTGGATATGGGATTTACACTATAATGGATATGAATCTTCTTCCTCCACTGCATCTCATCTATGCTGAGAATCCTAGTGACTCTGGCAAGGTCAGAGAGCTATTCACTACTCTGCTTCTGATTTTATTACTTTCCTTCTGACTTCTGAGCCATTGCTTGATGCAGGTACATAGCTCGGTTCGTAGAAGGTGGTTAGATGGTGATGAGTTTATAATATCATCAATGGCAGAAATTGCAAAATTAGCAGAAGAAGGTCGAACTGCATTACTAAACAAAGATTACTCCAAACTCAAGGAACTCATGAACCGTAATTTCGACCTTCGAAGGTATATATATATAAAAAACTTGTCTATGTATACACAACTGAATTCAAAAACATTTAAACATTTCTTGTTGTTGTGTATCTAGGAGTATGTTTGGAGATGAATGCTTGGGAGCTATGAACATAGAAATGGTGGAAGTGGCACGTAAGATCGGTGCGGCTGCAAAGTTCACTGGAAGCGGAGGAGCTGTGGTTGTTTTCTGCCCTGACGGGCCATCTCAGGTCAAACTTCTCGAAGAGGAATGTCGGAAATCTGGATTTATACTTGAGCCAGTACAGCTTGTCCCTACGCGCCTCAATAATTCTGATCTGAAGACTGCCCTGAGTTTGTCATAGCATTAGACCTCTTATTAGGCTATGAACAACAAACTTGTTTCTTGAAGGATCTTGAGATCAATGTCTGTTGAGCTTAGTTCATCTACTAAAAGTTCCATCCACAATAACTAATTTGTTATTTTGTATTAACATTATTGTTATACGATTTCATTACTATTAACTACTGTAGTCTTTTATGTCTTAATGTGGATGGTTGTACAAACCAATAACATGTTGTCATCAATTATTATAGATTTCAAGTAGAAATTGATCTCAAGCAAAAACTTAAATGAGCATGGCAGTACTAAAAACCGAATGATTTAATCACTAAGTTGAAGCTTCTTCTACAGACGACATGCCGTCTCGTAGGTTTAGAAGAAAAAATCGTGTCGTTTCCAATCATCTAACATCCTCATCTCTTCTCCGATAATCGCCGGAGGTATTTTCATTTGATCTTTCCCCCGCCTCTAGTTTCCATCTGTGTTCTCTATCATTAATGGCGAAATCTCTACACTTCACAAGACTAATGTCTTCTACAACAAGAATGGCTATGACTTGTTCTCTCTTCTTATCCTCAGTCAAACCGAAGAGACACATCCATAAACCCTACTTGACTTCTCTTTTCCTTTCAACCACATCTACACCATACCCACTTCAATACGACATGATCATCAATCGCCCAACGCAGTCTTCTCTCGCTCAAACCCGTCGTCGACCTCCTCGAGCAATCGAATCCGGTTCTCCTGACTCAGCAGAGCCTGAGTTCGATTCGTGGGTCGACAATAAACTGGCTTTGGAGCGTGAAAAGGGTCGACCAAGTTCGGGAGATCCGGAAATGGACAAGGCGAAGAGGAAATACTACAGTAAGAGGAGGAAGAGACTATACGGGTCTGATTCTGAAGACGAGAGCAGCCGCAAATCAGATGAAGGATTCGTGGAATTGAAACCTGAAGTTGTGGAATTTGATAGGTTACATCAGAGAGAAGAGGAATTGTATTTCTATGATACTTTTGCGTATCCATGGGAGAAAGATAAGCATTATAAGATGGTGTATCAGTTAGAGAAGAAGTATTATCCTGATCAATGCTTAGATAAGGCGTTTCTGGAACCTGGAGAGACTTCGAACAAGGCTGATGATTCTGGGAAAGTTAGAGGGAAGAAGAAAGTAGGGCTACTTGGTGGGAAGAGAAGTGAGGTTAAACGGATTGGTATGGAGAATTGTGATGAGGATGATGACAAGTTGGTGTTTTTTGATGAAGCCAAGGAGAAGGAGGAGAAGAAGAAGAAGCCAGAGGAGAATGTTGTTAGTGAGAAGAAAGTGGAACAGTTCTTTAAGGGTTTAACGAAACTCCCCAATGAGAATGGTGTGGCTAGTGGTGGTGGTGATGGAGAACCTTTCCTTGTTACGAGAAACGGTGAACTTCCTCCTAGATGGGATGGTCCTAACGGTACAGTGCTTTTGGTGAACAAACCTAAAGGTGAGAAGCAATTTGTGTTACATCTCTCTCTTTTTGTTTCTTATGCTATTTGAAATGCAATGTGATTTGGTTCTGGTATTGTTCTCAGGATGGACTTCCTTCACTGTCTGTGGTAAGCTACGAAGATTAGTCAAAGTGAAAAAGGTTTGTGCTTAGATTCTTGTCTAGTCCAAGTTTTGAAAATTTCAGACTTTTTCGCAGCTAGCTGATTAGTATTTCTCAGGTTGGTCATGCTGGTACACTTGATCCAATGGCTACTGGTCTATTAATCGTCTGCATTGGTAAAGCCACTAAGGTTGTTGACAGGTTTGTGATTCCTTAATCCAAAGTTTATACTTATGTTTCTATCTATGATAGTTTATGGAAATAAAAAAATAAAAGCTCTCTGTATCTGCAGATACCAAGGTATGATCAAAGGGTATAGCGGCGTTTTTCGTCTTGGTGAAGCCACTTCAACTTTAGACGCTGACTCTCCTGTACTCCACCTCTTTCTTTGCTTTCATGGTTCATTTCTACAGTAGATGATCCATTAGAGTTTGTTTAACCGTACTATCACTGTAGGTTATTCAGCGAGAGCCTTGGGAGCATATAAAAGATGATGACATTAAGAAAGCTTTGACATCATCATTTCTTGGAGAAATATGGCAAGTTCCACCGATGTTTTCTGCAATAAAAGTGAGCATTGTTCAATCTTAAACTGTGCCTTATTGTGGATTGCATTCGTTTTTATCTTGTTAACTGTAATTTCTGTTTAGGTCGGAGGTGAGAAGATGTACGAGAAGGCAAGAAGAGGAGAAACAGTAGAGCTTTCTCCCAGACGAATCTCGATTTTCCAGTTTGATATCGAACACAGCTTAGATGACAGGTTTACATCCATTTTCTGTACAGTACATTAGCAATTTCAAAACATTGTTCGTAGTTTGGTCACACAAAACATCTCTCGTTTCTCTTTTGCAGACAAAATCTGATTTTTCGGGTTGTATGCTCTAAGGGTACATACATAAGATCCCTCTGCGCAGATCTTGCTAAAGCTCTTGGAAGGTAAATTAAAGTTTCACCTGTGATTACTAACAGATCCAAAAAAAACTGGAATATCTACTAAAATATCATTCCTTTTTGCGGCAGTTGTGCTCACCTCACTGCTCTCCGACGAGATTCAATCGGTAAGTTTGTTCAGAAGTCAGCTTATTAATTTGGTTTTTTTCAAAATCATTCAGAGCTTGATTCACTCTTACCACTTTCTTCTGTTCAGGTGAATATTCTGCTAACGATGCTTGGGAATTTAATGAGTTAGAGGCAGCAATCACTAAAAACTACTTCTAGAAGAAAACAACTGCTGCTTTGCTAGAAGCTTCTATAGATGATCATAGAAAATCCATCAGTGGCTGGCGACAAACAACTATAAAGGTTACACAGGCTTACATAGATCATTGATTGTTCCTTAAACGCTTATATTATTGGCCTAAGAGTCTAAGACTCAAATCTTTATTTCGGTTCAAAATACATTTCATCAAGATCTTCTACTAAATCTCACTGTCTATAACAAGCTTGGGTTATTGGAACTGGAGGATCTGTGAGCAAACCACTGAGAGTACGGTCAGCCACGTGCTTGTTTGCAGCTTCGGTATAGTGAACTCCATCCCAGCTCACAGCCATTGCCGGATTGGGACAAGAGCTGCCATAGATTTCAGTATTGTTCACTTTTCCTTTGTTCCCGCACCAGATGTGATCATACTTCTCATGGTAGCCGCAACATACCTTCAATGGGTTTGCAAATCCTGCAAAGAGAAGAAATGGGTACGTTAAAACCTTCTACAGGATAAGTAGTTAGATACATTACAACAAACTGAATTGCGATGAACCGGTTTGTTGTTACCTAGTTTCTTGGGGTTGCTCATCATTTCATATTTCGCAGTGTAGACATCAACATAAGTGATGGCTGCTTTGGTGAGTTCTTTTCTGAGATTGATGACTGTTTCCTTGAGTTTTCTGTTGAACTCCATCGCCATTTCGTTCTGAGCCTTCACGCAGCCAGCTTTGTCTAAGTAGCCCGGTGCGGGAGTGCCCATGTAAAACATGTTAACGGGTAAACAACCGAAAGGACCCGTGTTATGTACCCAAAATGTTCTTCCACCTTGCTGATATATGTTCTGTGAACAATCATATAGCGTAGCAATAACCGTTATTCAGAAGGGAATCAAAGGAGAAGAGAACGTTGCATATATCTTTCGTGAACTGCAATTAAATCTAACCCGGACAGCAGAAGCTAAGTGGCCGACAATGTCGGGTATAGTCGCCTTAAGTTGATCGATGCTCATTGTCCGAAACCCAACAGAGAGATCATTTTGTCCAATATCAAAAGTATACAAAGCCTTTGCAAACTCTTCCTGTCTTGGAAGCTTCTCTCTATCATATCTAAGCTTAACTGTTTTGGAAGGCAGATAAACCAACAGACATGTTAAAACCATCATAACACAGACAAGTTAAAGATTATCAAATAAAAGTAACCGACGTTGTGTGAACAGTTGTGCAGATCTTGCTTTGAATTGATTGAACTGAGCAATCTGCATATCGAGAGAGAATGGGCTAATGCCGTATTGAAAGATAGTTTCGTTCTGTCTTCTTATCGTTGAACCACCAGTCGCAAAGTTTGCTCCATGTCTGAAGTTTGATCCTAACGAGTTTAAGTATGCGCTCAAATACGGTATCTCCAAACGTTCAGCTGCAAATCACGAATCAAGAATCAAAAGGCAAACTAAAAGTTTCTGAGATCCAGTGAATCAAATTTTAGTTTTTGAACTCTGTTTTTCTCTGCGGACTTTTGTACCGATGAAATCAATGGTGAGACGGCCATCGGAGTCTCGTCCGGCGGGTCTGTGGAAGAAACCTTGACCGTAAGGATCCCTAATGGGCTCGAACGCAGCGGAGATTCCTCCTGTGTCGGAATTAGAATCGCCGAAGTTGTAAATCGCCGGAAAAGTACACCTCGGTTGAACTGAAACAGCTGGTGTTGCTGTTAAGAGGAACACAAGAAGCCATGAAAACACAGCAGAAGATATCATAATTTCGAGATCATGCTTCATTGCGAATAACGAAACACGAGAGTTGTAGAGAGAGAGAGAGAGAGGAAAATAGAGGGATGGCACTTCACACTCTGCCTCTCTCCACTGTTCTTTAAGTTAAGGTTTTTAGATCTTTCTCAAAACGGGTATGAAAAGGTTTTTTTATTCGTTCTTTTTCTTCTTCTGAAAATGACGGAATTAAAAAAGAAAGAAAAAGGATATTGTGTGTCTTGAGAGTTGGACCGGACCACAGTTCAACAGTCATGAGCTGTGTTCTTGTTGGAAAACCAGAAAAGGCGCGAACGGTTTATCATTGTCGGTACCTTTCACTCATATTAATAATTCACCTAAAAAACATAAATATTTCAACGACTCGATAATTCAGAATATTAACCAAATATTGCAAAATAAAATTGCTCCATGTGTCTATTGTTCTTCAATTTTTTTATGTGTTCCTGTCAAATAACGGAAAAAAATGTAAAAAAAAAACCCTTAGATTTGGATATGTTGACTAAACCATTTTAGAACCAATTTCTTAAAAGAAAATTGTGCATAAAATATTTTTTTTTTGAGAATTGTTAAAAAAAAAAAAAAAACATTTGAGGAACACACAAGAAAAAAAAAAGTTGGGTTTTCAGTTGCCAAAATGTACCAGAATACAAGGAGCGCATGGTAATTGTTGTGTTGTATTGTGTCTTCATCAGTTCATTGGGCTGATATGAAGACCAATAGGTCCATATACAGTCGGGCCTTTAACAAGCCCAGAAATATTAAACGACGTGCAATTGATCTCAGTTATAGTAAAACGGCAAGTCGCAGACGTTTAACTACTTGCAGTCCTCCCTCCTTGAGTGAAACACAAATCGCTAAGAAAACTTCACATCAATGGCGGCGACAGGAGAAGAGGTGACGACGACGACGACGAAGGAAGGCGCTGACCTATTAGGGAAGCCAAAGTATAAGAAACTCGAGAATGGGAGATTTAAATGCGTTCAGACAGGTCACGAGCTACTCGAGAAAGACAAGAAGGTCTATTCACAGAGTAAACGGTGCCGTTTAGGGCTTATAGATTATGCCTTGTCTCACAGCAAGCCTCCTCTTAACTTGTTCGAACAAGATCCTAACGCTCGGTAATCCATTGTTCACTTACTCCTTTATCTCTCCTTAAAGACTTTTCTATTTCGTTAATTGGGAAAGACCGAAAACAGTAGATATTTCAATTGTGATTGATTGCGTATTGAATTAGAGTTATAGATACTGAAGAAACTCTGCTCTACGGTGTTTTCTTCTGCTATGAGACTTTGGTTACGTGTTCTAAAAATTCCTAACTTCAGTTGGGTTTAGGGTTTTTGTGGGATTGTGATTTAAGTTGAATATTTTGTGTAATTTAAATCCAGAAAGGACGTGAATGTTGTTTTGATGCGAATGTAATTTCCAAGAGAGTGTATGCTGGTAGATCTTGAGTTCATTTGTTGAGGAAATTTGCTGAATTTGTTTTTTTGGCATGTTTTGTCAGCTCAAAACTGAAATGTAAGCTAACGGGAGATACGGTAAACAAGACTGAGGAACATATTTGGAAGCATATCAATGGACGGCGCTTCCTCAACAAATTAGGTTTGTAATTTGAAAGCTTGATTAGTGTTGGATAAGTTGCAAAACTTGTTTGTGCATGGTGTTCATTTTATTTTATTTTAACAGAGGAGAAGGAACGAGAGAAAGAGTCTGGATGTATTCCAGAGGAAGGTGGAGAAACACCGGTGAAGGAAAATGGCGTAAAGGAAGAAGAGAAGAAAAAGAAAAAGAAGAAGAATAAGAAGAAAAAAAACAAGAAGTCGGTTGAAAAGGAAAGGACTGGAGAAGAAGATGTTGCTGATGATGTCGAACATGAAAATGATGAAGATGTTGTGGAGGAGCTTGAGTTTTGGATGCCACCAGATGGAGAGAGATGGGACTTTGATGATGGAGGAGACCGGTGGGGCTCAGATACAGACTCAGAAGAGGAAATGAATGATAAAGAAGATCCAATAGGTTTGTTCACTTGTATATCCCATTACTACTCCTTTCTGTATCATGCATTCATGCTTTGAATCTGAAGTTGGAGTCTTACTTTGTTAATAACCTGCAAAACAGGTGAATTTGATGAAGATGGAGAGATTAGTATGGAAGAGTGCGTATTGATAGGTGAAGTTGATGAAGATGGAGAGATTGTTGTGGATGAGACTCCAGCAAGGTACTATGAATTTTCATACCTGTTTTGTTTGTTTGGTAATGTATAAAACAGGTTTTAGACATTCAAGTAAGTAATCCTCAAGTTTATTGTGAATGTTAAAGGTAGACAAACGAGTATCCAACTTTTGTTTACATCAAGAAAGTAGTTTAATATCAGTTTTTTTGGTTTAGATTGATATATGCTGATAGATAACCAATGAATGTAGAAACTGTTCTGCAGAAAATTTAGGGGTGTGTTCTTCTAATTATTAGATGAGGGTATAGTTAATTATTGGTATTGCTGAAGAGTTTAATGGAGACTTAACTGTGTTCTTAGCAGCAACAAGAGGAAACCTGAAGAAGTCAGTTCCAATGACCTTCCTTCGAAGAAGAACAAGAAAAAGAAGAAGAAGAGTGTCAAAACAACATCGTCATAATAAGTAGCCTGGCCTGATCTCTCCGTCTCTCTTTGTTCTTCATGTTTTGTATTTCACTATGTACTTGCTGCTCTATTTCAATTTATGGGCTCATTTTTGATATAATTAATGGTTGATGGAAAGCGGGTTGATGATTCTTTCTTTCCATTGGTAATTTACTTGTCTATGATTCGACCCGTTACATTCACGAAACAATTATTTTTTATTCGCGAGAGCAGACTTTAATTTATAAATTGGACATGAAAATCGCAAATAAGAAGCTTTTGCAGGTTTCCTACAACAAATGCATCATAACACTATGTATGAGTGTCGTGTAATTTACAGTTCTCCATGCCTTGCCAGTAAATAACCTTAAACGCTGAGAATTTTCCTCAGCTATTGCCTCTGATGCTGTAAAACTCATCCTGTCGCCTGTCAGATTTCACGACACTGAAATCGCAGGCACGCTCCAAAGTTTCTTTCTGGCGATCAAAACTCTCTCGTCTTTGGTCGACAGAGAATCACCTTTCGGAGTTGTCTCTGTGAACCATTTATCCCACTTCAACAATGTCAGATACTTCTTGATGTAGTTGATATGGTCTGATGTGTCACGAATTATGACAAATCCTTCTGGCCGTAGTATGCGGTCCATCTCGATAAGCAGATCTTCGATGCTGCATCCATGTGTTTGGGTTTCTGTGAACGTGTTCCATGCATGGATAACATCAAATGTTCGTGGGTATGTGTCGAAGGCTTCACACCTGCAAAGAAAACTCAGTTAACATGATTGGATAATGCACAATGTTTCGAGATTAAGCCATTTATGTACCAATCATGAGTGGCTCCGATAAGGCCACGGTCGTAGATGATCTTCATTCTCGGGGAGGATTGAACAGGCATGACATTCATTACCCATACATCTTTATCGTTTAGAGCAGCTGCGAAACCGCCAAGGTTTGAGCTCATGTCCATCACGTTTCTTATGGAGTTCCTTTGCACCATTGGTTTCAGCAGTTTCCAGTATTCTATCACTCTAAGACGCCATGTTTCCTACACTTGCACCCCACTTTAGTGAGCAATAAAGAAGTGTTTGGACGTAGTAGACAGGCATGGCAGTTTTGAAAATGAAGTTCTCAGAATCTGGCTCACTGAAACAGAGCTTTCGATGTAGGGAGAGAAGAATTACCGTATCTTCACGGAATTGCTCAGGAGTGACACCGATTTCTTCGAGACGTGGTGGGGGAGCTGTCAGCCTCCGTGGCCAGGGAACGAGTCCACTCCATCTTTCTTTATGCATCCCTGGTAAATATAACGAACATGGAATTGATAACAAACTTAATGAAACTTGATACTGTATAAGTTAGTGATAAGATACATATACTTACTCACTGAGTAAGGTGATATGCAAGCCTTCATTGAGACATTCCAAGTTGCATCTGGGTCATCTCCAGAAGGGCAAAGCGGAGGCTGGACACCGGGATCCCTCTTCAAGTAACAGCTGTTGGATATCGGTTTTCCCCATATAACAGATTGGTCTCGTTTGGCCACGACCTTCCAACACATTCTCTTGAAGAGATCATGCATTGCGTTCCCAATCTTTCTGTTTTCTGTGTCGTGTGCGTAAGCCTCAGGCGACGAGTATACAAAGTAGCCACCAGGTCTGAGCAACCTATCAAGTTCCAGTAACAAGATCCCATCTCTTTGAAGCCAATCTATCCGACATCTAGAGCAGTGAGCAAGTTCAAATGATCTGCTTGGATATGGAAGCCGCTTAGTCCCAAGAACACCAAGCGTTGATGGAATCCCACGTTCTAGAGCAAACTGGATCTGGTTCTGATGGACATCATTAGGAGCAAGGGACATGGCAATGATGTCATGTGAGAGAAGATAGGCACCAAAGCTAGCTACCCCGCAACCAACATCAAGAACATTCCGAATGCTTCCCCCATTGTTGAGTTTGTCACCAGGGAATTTCAGCATCTAAAGCAATAAGCAGTCATTTTTGTCATCTGAAAGAAAAACTTGAAAGAAAAAAAACAGAGCCAAAACCTCCTGTTAATTGCAAAACTATGCTCCCTGGTATATGTTTAACAGAATATCCCACACAATTGTCTGTAAACATAGAGAAACTTAAGATCAATGCCTTAACAATATTCCTATGCAAGAACCCATAATCCTTTTGGTCAAATGGTTTCACTGCAATACCCTTCTACCATAAATGTACACTGGCTAAAGCAACACTGGTAACTAAAATTAAGCGATAGAGGCGCAGTGGTTCTAAAGAGTCCGGTCTGCCCTTGATTCATTAAAGCAAGCAAGTACCAAACGATGATAATTGTACCTGAGCAAGGGAAACTATGTATTTGTCAGCTCCGTTGTGGAAATGTGTTCCTCCCCCGGGAAAATTGATCTTATCACCATTCACAACCATCCAATTCTGATCAGATTTCTCCTGCGCAAGGTGTGTGTGAGGGATATTCGCCTTCCACACCTCATCTCTACTCACAGGCCACCTTAACGGGATCTGAAAACTCCACAAAAAACATCATAATCAACCACCAAAAACCAGAGCCATAACATATGCAAGAATGCTCAAATTCTTTATTATAGACAAAAGTCTGACCTTGTAACCAACTGGAGGCGGAACAAGGCAATTGAAACGCCGTTCTGGTGGAGGGCAATGATGCTCATAGTGCTCCATTAACGTTAAATTGAGTTTCAATTTCAACTGGTAATGAAGATTTCGATCTAAACAGGGTATCAACTCCGAGTGTCTAGAATCACATATCTGCGGAACATCAAAAAGGATCAAAACGAGAGAGCGATGAGCATAACTACTACAAGAGAAATCTAAAATCTACGAAACTGACTAAATCGATAAAGATCACTCCACTACGTAAATCAACAATTTCGACATTGTAACTATGAGAAGAGCGAGATAATCTGCACAAATCTTCACTTAAACGCTACGAAATCTAGAGATATTCACTCAGTTTGTCTCAAATAACACGATTAAGGCTATAGCACGAACCGGAACGCTTTTAGGAACTTCGAAACGGCTCACTCCAAGCACACTATCTCGATTCCTCACGAATCCGGTGCGAGCGCGGATATTAGATCCATCGAATTCATCGGACTTCCTGGATCCGGGAGCGAACGAAGAGCCGTAATAGAGGCAAGTCAGGCCGAGTAGAGCGATGAAACCGACGAGAACGTAGGTGAAGAGCTTCGGAGTCGCACGGACTCGCTCAGTTCTGAAGTGCTTCATGCTAGACGTCTCCGGATCCGGATCTAGATCTGACCCGAGACTGAGGACCCGGAAATCTAGCTGCCGGTGAAGAGTGGATAGTGTGAACTGTGTGAGCGACAGTAGATTCCCGCGAGGTCAAAGACGACGAAAATGACCAGTGTCGATTTTATTTGCAAGGGAATATTTGGTCCATGTGATCCTCTGTGGCAAGGACTATGAATGTTTCTATGCTCCTTAACTAAAAGACGCGGTTAAAATTGCACGGGCTTGTGTGAGCCATGTGTACTAAAAAGCATAATATTGGGCTTTATATGTTTTTGTCGTCTATTGGGCTTTATATTTATTTTTTCCATTTTTGACTTTCTATCGTATCTTGTAACATTTATATGAAACCGTCAAAACAGAAAATTGCAAAGGTGTTTTTTTTTGTTTTTTTGTTTTTTTTCAATAATTGGGTATCCGGTCTTAGCCGACTAGCCCACTCGGCCGAAGCCCACCATGACCAGACTCGAGTCCCTAAATTGGCACAGGTCAAGAGAAGCACATGAATTACACAGCAAAATAGATCCAGAGGCACGAGAAAATGCCAAGTAAAGCCCCTGTTGGATAGGAATCGAATCTGGGTGGCGGTACCCACATCCGTGGGCCCATTAACACCAGGATACGATCACCTGGTTAAATTGCAAAGGTGTTAAATCGCATTATTCTTCAATTCAACTGTAACGTTTTTGTTCTATTTAGTAAAATTTGAAATGCTATTATGAACTACTATTGAGTAACTAAGTATTTTGGTTTGATAGTGCAGTCCACGTGCATCTTGTTTGCTCCTTGAAGGAACGGTCCAAGAAACAAAAAGAGTTGCATAAATCACGGGTACGAGTTTCATACTTTAGTGTATGTATGTAAGTCCATTTAATTTTCACGTGTCGTGTCTTCTCGCCAAAGGAAACAAAAGCTGTTACATGGAAATTATGACAACTTAATTGGTCATTATAAAACTTTTCTAGAGTTTTAATGAATAATAATAATTCAAATGTCAAAATTTCAATATTTTTAGTCTACAAGGTATTCAACCGTACCTAATCGAGTATAGAACGAAAAGGGAAAAAAGCACGAAGTTAAGGAGCATTGACCACTTTTAACCGCATGACGAAGGAAAAATATCGAAGATAGGATTGGCACGTGGACGGAAACTTCTGATAACCATCCATTTTTTCCAAGGAATTTATTGCATTCTTTATTGTTATTGATTATACTACTATTATATTTGCCCAAAATACAAAAGAAGTTTTTTTTTTTTTTTTTTTTACAGCAAAATACAAAAGAAGAGTTTTTGTTTGGCAGTACAATATTTGGTTAGAATGATAATCACTTAAAATTCTTAACTAAAATTCTTTTCCTAAGTATTGGTTGTATTTCTTTCGAGAATACTTCTTTTTTAATATACAATCCAATTTAAATACAAACATCCAATTAAATTTAAATCTTTACCCACAAAATATTAACACAATTCCCTATATTAAAATTTGGAACAAGAAAAGAAAAGTATCTATCTTTTCCGAAAAAGAATAATAATTCAATTTCGTTTTATGTATTGACTACGTATTTGTAATTTTTTTTTTTTGGTCAACAAGAAATTGTCAATTTAAGAATCTAAAGTATTAAAAGAAATTGTCAATTGATAGCATTTAGGACTTTGGATATCCATAATATTATATAGTGCCAATAGTTGGAAAAGAGAATAATATGTGAGGCAAAATTAGAAGTTTCCACCATTAGCGTGCTTCACACTTTTTTAAACAAAAGTGATTAGCTTTGTAAATGATTTGATAGAAACAAACCAAATACAACACAGAAGAAAGTGAAATTGCTTTCGACCAAAAGGGACAACTTTTAAAGGTGAACTCTGAAGGATTCGATCCGCCATTGCAGCTCCTTGACTCTCTCAGAGACTTCTTCGATTCGCCATTCGGTTGCTTCTTCTTCATCATCTTATCCATTAGCTTAAAGGTAGACAAAGTTCTTCTCTATCGCACTCTTCCTCGATCGAATTGGGTCAAATGTCGAGAGATTCAGCCTCAAATCTCTGTTTTTTCGTTTTTGGGTTAGTCTTTCGTTTGTTGAATCGAGAATGTTTGGGTTCAATTCAGGAAAAAAATCGAATTAGAAGGCTCATAGATTTGTCAGAAACTGTTTTTTTTTACTAATTCTGGGTTAGAGTATTGCAGTAGGTTTTCGTTATTGGACTTTATCTTAATCTAGAAGTCACTAAATCGCGTTGTTTTTGGTTTGCCAAGTCTCTTGAGGAAAATTACGTGACGTGATTGAATCTCCTTTCTTTATAAAAGACTTTCACCAACTTTCGATTTAAAAGCTATTTCATAAGCGGTGATAAAATTCAACATCTGTCACAAGATATCAAGCTTTCACCTTTTTTTACGAATTAGGTATATCGTAATTGCATCTTCTAGCAAGTTAATGTCAAAATCTTAGCAAAGTTTCTGCATTTTTTTCAGGGATTTGATGAATACATCTAAATGCCAAACCTTTTGTTTTGCAGGTGCTGATTTGACCTGAGAAGGTTTTGAATTTAAACAAAAGGGTTTTAGTTTTAAGTTTGATGGGGACAGGGAATTCAAAGGAAAACTGGAGACATGAGTCTCCGTCATCGTTTAGGTCAACTTCAGCTTCATCAGCTTCACCATCTTCATCTTCACCATCTTCATCTTCATGGGCTTCTCAACAAAGCTATCCTCAATATGGTGCTGATAGCTATAACTATCCTCCTCCACCTTCATATGCTCCACCTCCTGAGTATGCCCAACCTCCTCCACCTCTATATACTCCTCAGCCTTATTCTGCACCGCCTTCTCAAAGTTATGGCAGTGATAATAAGAAGAGGTTGGAGCGGAAGTATTCTAGAATTTCTGATAATTACTCTTCTTTGGAGCAGGTGCGTTGAGTCTCTAGTTGGTTTTTACCGGAATCATGTGTGTTTCTTTCATGATTCCAAAACTTAGAAAGCTGTAGATTTTTCGTGGGTTTGACAGAAAAGATTCACATTACGTTCTATTTCGTTTAGGTGACAGAAGCTCTTGCACGTGCGGGTCTAGAATCTTCAAATCTCATCGTTGGTATCGATTTCACTAAGAGCAACGAGTGGACAGGTTGGTGAGATTCAAGATTCTTTCTTTGGTGTAAAGCATCTAAATGGTTTCACACTCAAAAGCACATTTTTCTTGTTTTGTAACAGGGGCCAGGTCCTTCAATAGGAAAAGCTTACATTTCATAGGCAGTAGTCCCAATCCTTACGAACAAGCGATAACTATCATAGGAAGAACCTTAGCCGCCTTTGATGAGGACAACCTGATTCCCTGTTATGGTTTTGGAGATGCATCAACACACGATCAAGACGTGTTCAGTTTCAATTCAGAGGATAGATTCTGTAATGGATTTGAGGAAGTGCTTGCTCGGTATAAAGAGATCGTGCCTCAACTTAAGCTCGCAGGTTTATTTCTTTCCTTTATTTGGCCGCAGTTTCATGTCGCTAGCTAAGTTCTTAAATGGAAAATGTTAAATATTTTTCAGGGCCAACATCGTTTGCCCCGATCATCGATATGGCCATGACCATTGTTGAGCAGAGTGGTGGCCAATATCACGTCCTAGTGATAATAGCAGATGGGCAGGTACCAATAATACCAGTATGATCCTTTGTTTTTGTGTCAGAGAAGAAAACTCAATTGATTGTTACAGGTTACAAGAAGTGTTGACACGGAAAACGGACAGTTAAGCCCGCAAGAACAGAAGACCGTGGATGCTATCGTGCAAGCAAGGTTGGATGGAATATTGTCTAATCTTATCATGCTGTTTTTCTCCACTGAAGTTATCTCTCTTTGTGGCTGGTTTTATGATTTGGTTTCTTTCTCTGTAACAGTAAGCTTCCTCTATCAATCGTCTTAGTCGGGGTCGGGGATGGACCTTGGGACATGATGAGAGAATTTGATGATAATATCCCCGCCCGAGCTTTCGATAACTTCCAAGTAAGTTTCTCTTAGCTAATAATATCAAAGTTTGGTATTTTTGATCTGATTTTCTGTTTCTAGTTCGTGAACTTCACAGAGATCATGTCAAAGAACAAAGCTCAGTCCTTGAAGGAAACAGAGTTTGCCCTTTCTGCTCTCATGGAGATTCCTCAACAATACAAGGCGACAATAGAGCTTAACCTTTTAGGGTAAATCCCCAAACATAATCTTTATCATTTAGCTTCAATATTTACCCCAAAGATTTCAACTTTTCTTGCCCTTTAATATTTTCCTCAGAAGAAGAAATGGGAATATCCCGGAAAGATTTCCTCTTCCGCCTCCAATGCACGGTGGATCATCGTCCTACAACAGGCCAAAGGCTACCCGTCTTCCAAGTTTCAAACCGAGTGTTCCTCCTCATCCAACTGAAAGCTATCACGTAAGATCTAGTCCCACCCCACCCGCTACAACCTCCGCTTCCGATAACCAGGTATTCTACAGTCTGAAAAACACTTTGAAATTAGTCTGAAATGTTATTTGTAAAGTTGGAAACTTCAAGTTCTTGGTTCTCTGGAACAGCTATGCCCAATTTGTCTGAGCAACCCGAAAGACATGGCCTTTGGTTGTGGCCATCAGGTACAAACAAACAATTTTCATCTTCTTTTACTTAATCGATCAAAATATCAAACTTACTTAGCTTCTTCTGTTTTGATACAAGACTTGTTGCGAGTGTGGACCAGATCTTCAAATGTGTCCAATTTGCCGTGCACCGATCCAGACAAGAATAAAGCTCTACTAACTAGTAGACCAGATCGATGACCCTTCTATCTTGTTCATCTTCTTACAACTTCTTTTGGGAATTTAGTTTTGATCTAATCACTCAAATTTCTCCGAGAAAGATCGGATCTTTGTGTAAAAAGAAAAAAGATTGTGTTGGTTTGTTCGTTGATTCACTTTCCTAACTTGATCTTGTTCCAAAATCTTTGACTTCTTTCTTTCTTCTTTGCTTGGAGTAAAAATGTTGCTATCCATGTGGCCATGTCTTTTTTCTTTTTGATGCTTTTCTGTTCTAATATATTTTGATTCTTAAATTGGTTATTTGAAAATTCAGAAAATCGTACGAGATGTGTGCACAGACACTAACACCTACTTTTTCTCTCTTATAATGAGCCTCCGTGTTAGCTATAAAAATCACATGCTTCCCTAGAAAGTGTGTTTTAACTATATATCAAATCAAACCAACTAACCTCCTCCTCCTCTCTTACTTCAGTAACAAAGAACACTATGGATGTTCCATGCTTACGCTAAAGATACGAAATTGTATGTTTTAATGTAACAGAGTTTCTTAGACCGTATTTCAGGTGTTTAGAATATAGTGGCATGGCATTACATTCTAAATGTAGATTTTTAATATATAGAGTGACGGTGTCTAGTGCAAAATATATGTCATCACATTTTATCATCTTTTGGTATTTGATAAAATGTATACTATATATGAAAGGTTATAAATCATATCATATACATTCTCGTACATTATTACCTTTTTAATGCTTATACACCATATTTATTGCAGAGTATAGATTGAAAAAGAATATATTAAAATCTTTGTAAACTTAAATTGAGGTATCGCATTAAATTCACGTACACGCACCTAACTACTTCAAATAAATCGACCTACCAACCATACACATTGAAACATCAACAATAATGACAACTCATATAATTGAGTGATATACATTTCTAAAGAAATCTCTTGACAAATACTCAAAATCGCTGTTCTAATCCATCTTCCATGGCTTCCTCTCCCAAAATCACCAATCTCCCTTACAAGAGGCTTTCTCTAGAAGATGATGTCTTCGGCCAAACAACAAGAAGATCGTCATTATATTCTTACAGGTTTTGATTTTGTCTATGTGTACACAAATCACCTTCATTAATTACAACTGTTTTTATATCATCAAAGTCTTTCATGAAGAGTATGTTTTAATGCGACTTTGTTATACTGACAGGTTCAGGAGAGTGGTGTCATTGGGAGGAAGGAGGAGGATTAGGGTTAGAGTAAAGATCCGGAGACTTAGGGGATTTGTGAGGAAGAAAGCGAGTAGGGTTAAACTTGGCATTTTAAAAATATTGAAGAGGTTGAAGGAGAGTCAATCACACTTTGGTGATCTCTTTGCTGGTAATTACCTTTTCATGCAAGTTAATCCTTCTTCTTCTCTTAACAATAAGTATCTCTTCGACAAATCTTTTCAAGGCCAAAATGGTAACATCCCCTCTAAATTATCTCTTCCTAGAGTTCTTATGTAAAGACGGACGCAAATCTAGATAAACATTAATCATAGTTTGATTCTGTGTAAAGAGACTATATATAATTCTGTATTTTCTAGTTACATTTCGTTGTCTGGTTTGTAACTTTTTTACGAAAATATTAAATAAAATAATTATACGATAGAATGGAGTGGATAGTAGTTAAAATCCACCCATGTTTTAACTTAACAATCTNTTTTTTTTTTTTTTTTTTTTTTTTTTTTTTTTTAAATAAAACTTATATTTATAAATAAAACTTACAATGGGCCTCATCAATAAATATGGATGGGCCCGAACCCAAATTACATGTCCAAATAAGTTACAAAAAAACCTGAACGGAGAGAGATTCCGATATCGGAAGAAGCGGCTCGGACCTAGGTATCTTCCGAGCCGCTTAACAATCTTGATAGGTCGAAAATACTAATTATCTTATTGTATTTACACATATGATCACAAAATTGATAGGATTGAACTATTCTCTAAAAGTGTTATTGGTTGGACTAGAGGAATTTTCTTTCAGTATTTAAAACATTTTACAATATTTGTATACTAATCAGTCTTTAAATATTTAAATAGGTCTTTTTAAAAAAGATTTTAGTTTTTACACCCTATTTTTGTTTGTTTATAGATTTTTTTTTTCTAAAGCAAATTTTAAAAAATTTTAGAAGTTATAAATTTTTTCTACAACAAAAAAATATTAAAGATACTGCCAAAAAATCTACAAACTAAATTCTAGAAATGATCTACAAATAGAGCCTAAATATCGTGTTAGATTACTTAGTAACAGTACTAGATTTTTTGAACACGAAAAAATCAAAATATGAAAAATTTAAATGATTTTTGAGCAAAAACTCTTAATGGTACAACAAAATATACCATATCCAAAGGCAAATAATCATTTTGTTTCAACACCCCAAGACGTAACGTAACTAATCGCTACACACAAATCTATAACAAGAGATACTGTAGTACTTTGGATTTGGATATGAAGTATTATTGGACACTGGATTTATTAAAAGTTAACTTAAATATCCATCTAAGATGGATTCCTTATTAAAGCAGGTAATCTTCAAGGATTTAACTTGTAATTGGCTCGATCTCCAAAAGCATGCCTCTCTTAAACTCCACGTAAGGATGCGCTATTGGCATTTCATCTGACTTTACTTTCCACCTACCATTATAGATAAATTTCTTAGGTATAAAAAGGAGCAAGTAGTGGTGTCAAACTGATGAAACCAATCCCTATTGAACATTCACATCAACTCTAATTCCACAATAAGAGACATGCTTTCAAAACAGATTTGCCCGTCAGCAAAAATGACTTAAACCATGAAAAAAACGATTTTAAATTAAACCAACCAAAACTTTAACTCAAAAGTTAATAGATTATTATGTCGTATATATAAAGGCAGAGTCCATCAATCAATTTATTAAATAAAAAGAGTGTATTTAAAACGGGGACAAACCTATAAGAGAGGACAAGATGATGCAGGAAGAAAGCAATTTGGAGTTTGCCAAGTTCACCACCAGGACATACCCTTACTCCTCCTCCAAACGCAGTCGTTTTCTTGTTCATCTTCGCCTTATCCTATTCATTTAAAATTTTAAACATAAAATTAGTTTCATATTTCACTTTTTTTTTGTTTTTGTTACCATTTGAAAAATTTCTTACGGTCCATCTCATGGGATTAAATTCAAAAGGATTTTCATGAAGCGATGGATCAAGGTGTACTGCTGTGAAGATAGGAAACACCTTCCATCCCTTCGGAATTTCATATTCTGCAAATTAAGCATATTAGAAAAAATATTTCATCGAATTTTCACAATTCAATACTAAAAAAACAGATGATCAGAAAATTAATAAACCTTTGAATTTAATATTGTGGGTAGCTTTTCTATGTACTGTCTTGACGATATTTCCACATCGTAGGGCCTCAGACATCACCTGTAAATTTGATCCAATTAATTTGATTATGTAAACGAACATGTTATATGATTTTAAATTTCTTGTCTAAATTAAAATTATGATTTTAACGAAGAATCGACTTATACTTCACAAAAAAAAAAAAAAAAACCTTGA
>OVAQ01000189.1:0-11467 GCA_900406345.1 Erysimum cheiri | reverse complement strand
ATTTCAAAAAAAAAAAAAAAAAAACCTTGATTACCAAAACAAATTTTCGAAAAAATAACAAAAGAAAATTGATGGGATCTGTTTATGAACCATACACATTGAGTGAATTCCATCATCTGATAATCTTCCCAATTCAAAAGTTCAACATCTCCTTTCTTGGCTCTAATGGCTTCATGTTCTTCCTGTACATATTCACATAGATAAACATATATATACGTACGTACGTGTGCGTATACATATGCACAAATATATAGATAAGGAGAAGAGAGAGAATACCTTGAGTTTGTGAAGAAGATTTGGAGATTTTGCTAGAAAGTAGACGACTAAGGAAAGAAGAGTAGCACTTGTTTCAAAGCCTCCAAGCAAAATGTCCAACACAATGCTAACCTTCTCTTGATAATTTAGATCTTCATTTGAAATTATCACATCGAGAAAATCTTCTTCTCTTATTGCCTTGTTGGTCATCTCTTCATCTTCATGCTCTCGTTGTTTTATCATCCACATAACCCTCGCCGACAATCTTTTCCTAGCCTGGAAAAAATTAAAAATGATTTACAACTGTATATAGTATACATACATATGTTATGTATGCAAATATAAATGTGTCTACATGTAAACCTTATTTATGATAAAGCCTGGAGCAAGTGGATATAATATATTAGAGCAAAACCCTAGAATTCAGGTGTTTATTTTCTTTCAAATTGGCCTAAGTTTTAAATAAAAAGTTACAACAAAAAAACTTTTATTGTCTTGAGGAATATTAAGTATCAGGATTGGACTAACCTTAATTGCGTTTGTGTAAGCCGTTCCTGGAAGCGGTATAGGTAACGATATAAACCCTTTCATATATGATAAAAAATCATGCAATACATAACCTCTTGCTGGGTCTTCTGGCTTGATACTCAAGAGTTGGTTTACCATAACACTAAGAGTAAACTGTATGATTCAACCACAAAAAAAATACACCAAAATTAGAACAAGATCGATGGAAATTAGTTTTATAAGGATTCGATAATAAAAGAATTACCATTTTAACTTCTTTATGGAATTCAATTTCGCGGCAGTTTTTCCATGATTCTAGCATCGAGATAGAGAGGTTCTCTGCGCAGTGAAGAAATTCGGGTTTCGACTTCGTGAGATTGATGAAGCTAATAATAACATTTTTTAGTTTCCTGTGAATTTCTCCGGTGGCTAACAGGAGGGAATATTCGCCGAGAATGTCATGCATCGCTTTTGGATAGTCCGATGTAAATAACTTCCCTTCGTTTTGAAGTATAAACATGTTGAGTTCTTGGTCACATGAGACTATGGCTTTTCCACCACATATATTTGACTTGAACACTTTTCCATACCTGAAGAAACATTCACAATTATAAAATTATCTTCAGTTTAGCTAAATACTTTTTTCTTAGAAGTATATGTCGTATTACTATTGATATACTGTATACAGTATTTGTAAACCACATTCCGCCAAATTGGTTTTCTTAAACTAATCAATATATGCAGTTGACAAAAAAAAAATAATGTATACAGTATATGGATTTACAAAATAAAACCATGTTTCTAGTTTTCTTTTAGAAACATGCTTTTGACCTTTATGCGAGACATGGGATATACTGTCAACAAATTTCGGTCGACAATCGAGATTGTCAAATATATATGCAATATTTCAGATATTGTAAAGTGTTTTTTTTTTTTAACAGCGTAAAGGGTTTTATTTTATTTGTAGTACCTATTGTGAAAATTAGTTTCAAATAAAACAGTATATCTGTTAAATGAATATAATTATACATTTCTGGAGAGTTTACATATATAAAGAAGATGAATTAAAGAAAAGAGGATGTTTTGGTGCTTTTGTTTAAGGCCAATTTGGTTCAATTGTTTTCTGAAAATTGAGTTTCCATGAACGGTACAAAACGTTGTCTATTCAATTTAAATTTTGCATTTAACAAAAACGAAAAGAGAAAGAGAGAGGGAGAGAGGTTAATAATTACCGTGAAACACGTTGTTGCAAGAATATGCCAATGGAGTCTGATCTATGAGGTTTGAAGAAAGAAAGAGTTTCTCCAATGAAAGGCCATCCCATGCTACCATTTAGCGATGAGCAATGATCTTTTGTTTCATTTTCCTTAGATATCGAAATATAAAGAATCAAAAGAGAGACGAAGACAAATCCTAACGACAAGAAGATAGATAAGACCAGCATTGTCTTTCGAATTAGATTAATATCTTTCGATAATTGCGTATCTCTTTCTTCTTGGTCTATATACCTATATATATGTACACACACACACACATACAAACAAACAAGCAAAGAATAGTATATCTAGTAGGTCCACTGAACTAAAATGAAAAGACTTAAGTTCCTTTTTGTGTTCAGACAAAAAGAGATATAAACGATTTTTTTCTTTTTTAGATAAAAGAAATCAACAATTCTTTGAGACAAAAATAATTATTTTTGCTGTTGATTAAGTTAACATTTTATTGTGTTAATAGAAAGAAAGTATATTCCATCCAAGGAAACTATATAGATTCATGTAACCTTCACATTTTCTCAATTCTCACACGGCACAATTGGAATACAACTGGTGATAGCAGTGGAATTTTTTTTAGAAAAATTGACATGTGTCAATATTAATGTTTACTATTTAAAATATGTATTTTATTTAGTAAAAAATCACATAATACTTGCTATATTAGATATCATAAAGATTTTAATTTAGAAATTATAAAAAAAATACCCTATACTATTTCAATATAAAATTTCTATAGTTACAAAATGAAATAATTAAAAATTTATTTAATTAAAAATAAAAATATATAGAATAAGATAAGAACTATATCTAATTTGTGTTATCCATATAGCTTTTAGTATTTTAAAACTGGAGAAATACTAAAATAACTAGACCATGATGCATGGTTTAATTGAGTTATCATATTGTTAATAAAATAAATTGTGAAGAACAATCACATATGATTAAATTTATGACACTGGTAATACAAAATATATATAGTATAAAAATATGATTATTAAAAATAAATTAAAAGAGGTAAAATAGTGATTTAATTATAATTTTGATTGAAAAAGAGGGTAGTAAAAGAAAAAAGATTATAGTATACAGATAGTGTTTCAGAAATATTAAAATAAAACTATACTTGTTTATAAGTGATAACTAACATATGGCTGAATTTCTTTGACTGAATTGGCCGAAAAAAAAAATGACACATAAGTTGGTTGATAATTTTTCTTGGACAAAATTGATTCAATTGATGGGATGAATTTTTGCTGAATTGGAAAATTGTATCAGATGAAGTTGATATGTTAAATTTGAAAATTCTTAAGCCGAGTTGAATTGGAAAATTGTATCAGATGAAGTTGATATGTTAAATTTGAAAATTCTTAAGCTGAGTTGAATTGGAAAATTGTATCAGTTGAAGTTGAAGATATTTTCTAAGTGAAATTTTAACATCTCCTAAACACAACACTATCTTTTAACTAGTATGTACATATAAAATGGCTATGTAACCAGTAATCATTATGATTTAATAAAAAAAGAAAGTTTACCTTGTTTTATCTCAACAAGTTTCACTTGTCGCCACGGGGATATGCTCCCCCTCGACAAAGCCCATGAGTATTAAAAATTATATCTCAACAAACTTTCTTTTTTATACGAGTATTAAATATAATTTTTTTATAATGAGAGATTAGCTTAAACTACGTGTATGTCTTTGTGAACGAACATGTTCAGACGTCTCTTCCTATTGTAAAACGTTTGTTCTAACTTCTAATCACTATATTTTTTCTTCAACAGTTTGTAATAATTCATTTAACATAAAAATTAGAAACAAAACAACTTACCAAATAAATTACAGCAAAAGTTTAGATATTAAATAAGAAAATAATCAAAACAAGATAAAAATAATTTTAAAGCTGTCACACAAGGCGTGAGTGAAGACCCACCACTCTAAAAACTGCTTTCCGCTTCTTGTTAGTTTTTTTCATGGACCCCCATGAAGCAAACCAAAATACCTCTTCTTTATTCTTCCATTTTTAAAAAAAGAATATATCTTTTGCTTACTACTATTATTATTCATTGTTTTGTCATCTTATATTTATTTTTTATCGTTAGTTGTTGATATTTATTTCTTGTCCGATCGAATTATAACGTTTCATTGTGCCTTTCATGTTCACTCTTATATTTGGCCACTCCAAGATATAAAAAATACACATGTTTAATCATAACCTATGATTTATCACTCCACCAACGCTAAATTATTAGTCTAAAACCCTTTTTATCTGCAAAAAAGTAAACATTTCTTTAATATCTGTCTCTTGAATTTGACTTTGAAGATAAAAACTCCATTGACATACACTCGATCTTGTCTGCAAATCTCTATAGTTTTAGTTTCGGGTTGCAAAAGAAAAACATTTTACACAGTAGAAGTAAGTAAATAATGGAGATTTTAAAATTAATAAGCGAAAGTTCCAAACTTTAATAAACAGTTTTTTGTCATTCTCTTCCTTTACCATTTCAAGTGCCACTTTTTCTTCCTAAATCCTCTCTCTCTCTCCGTTCCCGAGAAAAGCAAAAAGCTTCAATCTCAATCTTTCAGCAGCTACAGAAAATGTTATTCTTCTAAGAGAGACTGCGAAGGAGAGAGAGGGAGATGGGAGGGGTGACGTCATCAGTTGCGGCGAAGTTCGCGTTCTTCCCGCCGAGTCCGTCGTCGTACAAGCTGGTTTGCGATGAACTGACCGGACTTCTTCTGATGAACCCATTTCCTCACCGTGAAAACGTCGAAATCCTTAAGCTTCCCACACGTAGAAGAACAGAGATCGTGGCTATGTACGTCAGACATCCGATGGCTACCTCTACTCTGCTTTATTCCCATGGAAACGCCGCCGATCTGGGCCAGATGTATGAGCTCTTCATCGAATTGAGCATCCATCTTAAGGTTAATCTCATGGGGTATGTTCAATTCTCACTCTTTTTTTCTTTTCTCTAAGATAGCTCTGATGATGACTAGCTCTTCCTGTCTGAAATTGTGTTCTGTTTGGTGATGTTTGTATCTGGACATGATCAAATTCCTAGACTTTCTTTTAATGGCTATTAGGAATTTTCTATCTGGTCCCATGTGGATTTTTGGTATTAATGGTGTGTTTTGCTAAGTGAGAGAATTGATGGATTTCTTTCTTCTTTCTGGTTCATTGTTAAATTTGGAGATTTTTATCCTATTGGTTTCTTCTGATTCACTGTTTGATTGTTCGTTCGGGTTATGAGACATTTCAAGTCTATGGTTTTGCTCCGTATGAGTTTATTCTGATCAAGCTTTTGGTTGAAACATATATTTAGATAAGTTGTTGTGGCAATATCAATTCATGAAAGTATAATGTTGTTCTTGTTTTGCCTCTAATCTGCAGTATGCAATAGTTCATTGATTTCTCCCAAATCCTGTTGTGTTGTCCATTTGGAAAAACTTGGTTGTTGTTCTGAAACAATGCATGTCTTAACTTCAGATCCTTGATAGCTTGATTCAGCTCCATAAATGTTGCTTCTCTGCTTTGGTAATTGCAGGTACGATTACTCCGGGTATGGACAATCTACTGGAAAGGTTTGTCCTTTAGAATTGGCAATGAGAGATAATGGTCTTTAACCCATTCGAAAACTAAACAACTGAATATTTTTTTTCCGTGTGAGTTCAGCCAAGTGAGCACCATACGTATGCTGATATCGAAGCTGCTTATAAGTGTCTAGAAGAAACCTATGGAGCAAAACAGGAAGACATAATCCTCTATGGCCAATCCGTAGGAAGTGGACCTACATTAGATCTTGCTTCTCGCTTGCCTCGGTTAAGAGCTGTTGTTCTTCATAGCCCCATTCTTTCGGGTCTAAGAGTAATGTATCCAGTGAAGAAGACATACTGGTTCGACATCTACAAGGTAATAGATTTATCAATCATCTCGATTTTCGACATCTCTCTATCTCTTTCACAGTTGGAGATTTATATATTTTTGCAGAATATCGACAAAATCCCACTTGTGGATTGTCCGGTTCTCGTCATTCACGTGAGTTACACATCTATTTCTCTCTGTTTCACCCCCCCCTGAATCGAGTGTCTATAACTCTCTCTGGTACTTCATCTTCTCGCAGGGAACTTGTGATGAAGTTGTTGACTGTTCCCATGGAAAACAACTATGGGAACTCTCTAAAGAGAAATATGAGCCGCTTTGGCTTGAAGGCGGCAACCATTGTGATCTAGAACACTATCCTGAATACATCAAACACCTTAAGAAATTCATCACAACAGTAGAGAGATCTGTCTCCTCGAGGGCAAGCACGGGTCAATCAGAAAACCAGAGCAGCGATTTGGAAATGCCGAGGCAGAGCGTAGATAGAAGAGAGAAGCCGAGGCAGAGCGTTGATAGAAGGGAGAAAGAAAAACCGCCAAAGGGTCCGTCCAAGAAGAGTAAGCTGAGAATCACGTTCGAGCAGCATTTAGATCGGACGAGGAGGAGCGTTGACTTCCACGAAAAGGCAAGGAAGAGCGTTGACCATCATCAACATCATCAGAATCATCATCAGATTGAGAGAGGAAGGAAGAGTGTTGATAGATTGGATAGAGTACGGTCCGAGTAAACCGGAGAAATCTACGATACGTACATAAGTTGTTGTTACAGAACAAGAACATTTTATCTTGATCTTGATTGGCGATTCTAATGTTATGTTTTTTTTGTTTTGTTTGCGAGTTATTTTGTAGTTTATTCGGGTGTGATATTTCTGGAATGGTGAAGCTTCAATCTTAAGCAAACAATTGAGAGATTTAGGGCTTTGCATTAGCCGCAATTATTTACTGTATAAGCCTCGTTTTAAATTTGCAAACTGAAAAAAAATTTAATACGAACCGAACAAAAATATCAAATTAAACATACAATTCTGATTTGAATGATTCTTGTTTTCTCTATATTGAAAATTGGATCAAGGGGGTCGCAGTTTTGTAGTCTGATTATTTGTATTAATGTCAGCCTAATACGACAATGCATATCCAAAATCATAAGTGTGCATGTATGAAATAACAACTGAAACAAGGGTAAAACACAAAACCGAAATTTCCTTAAGTTGTGATTCTTATGGTTAATTCAATAGTAAAGATACCGACCTGGTTGGTCACTTTGTTATCAGAATTGGTAACTGAATCATAAAATGACAATAATATTCGATTTTCCAATAGATTACAGGGAATCCGGGACTAAAGAAAGCTTTTGTTACTTAGAGTAGAGAAGAACACAAGAAAAAACGAATTTTGACGTCAAGAAAAATCAAACATTTAAAAGAAGTAAAACCAGAATTAAATACTACACTGCACATACAAACGATGATGAAAAACAATAAAAGATAAAATAAGAAGCAAACAAGACAAACAAAAAGATAGAATTAAAAATATGTTGTTTTGTTTCTAACTGTGTCAGAACATTAACAAATGTCTTCGAAACCATAAGCCCCAGAAAACTTCACCATGCAGGAGTTTCTATGTGTCAGTATTTTTTAATTTGGGCTTAGTTCAAAAGTACAGTAAACTCTTTAGATTGCCCAAATGTATTTTGAGTTTGAGACTCTATATTCCAATTTTCTGAATCACAATCTCAGCTACTAATATTAGTATATTATTTTAAAAATATGTAAATAGTCTAAAAATAGGAGAACTGGTTTCTACTCCTGTTTTATATTTTTCTTAAAATCCACTTGTGCGATCTATCTTTAGCCCTATTATTTAAAGATACTATCTAAAAGTAGATTATAAGATTCAATATTTCTCTCATATCCATCAATTTTCCTTATTCTTCTCATCTTCAAAAACATATAAATGCACTCTTCCATGTCTTATTCTTACATTCTAAAGCTTCTGCAGTATTTCTCCTTAGAGTAAAAAAAAAACAATATAAAAAAATAAAAAAAATACTGCTTTAGCTTTTGGAATATCTCCTTTTAATCTCAATAAAAAAAAAAATGGCACGCCAATTTATCGTTTTGGCCCTATTGGCTTTAACCATCGCCACCGTTTTTGCTGCTGACGCTCCTTCAGGCTCCCCTAAAAAATCTCCGTCACCCACCACTGCACCAACTAAGGCTCCTGCCGCTCCGACCAAGGCTCCTGCAGCCCCAACCAAGGCTCCGGCCGTCGCACCTAAATCATCATCGGCCTCTTCTCCCAAAGCATCTTCCCCTAAAGCCGAAGGACCTGCCGCCGAGGACGATTATTCCGCCTCCAGTCCCAGTGACTCTGCCGAGGCACCCACTGTCTCCTCCCCGCCGGCTCCCACCCCCGATAGCACCTCCGCGGCCGATGGACCAAGCGATGGACCCACTGCGGAATCACCTAAAAATGGTGTCGTGACAACCGCCAAGCTCTCTGTTGCCAGCTCAATCGCTGCTGTCGGAATCTTCTTCTTTTCTTTCTAAGTTAAATCATCCACGTTTTGCTTGGATAGATCAGAGATTCGTATAATCTTTTGAGATAAGGTCGTAAATTTATTTTATATATATGTTTATAAATCGAGATTAATTGGAGCTAATATAAACCTAAATATATCATTATGAAATTTTGTTAGAACAAATTTTTCATATTTTGATTAATAAAATTAAATTTTGTGGAAATGCATATGATTTTTGTGGTCTAATGATCTTTATTTCTTTTTGTAATATGTTGTAAATGAACGTGTAGATATAGTTGCACAAAAAAGAAAAATGTGAGCTATCATAAATGATATAATTGGTTATTTCTATATTTTTATTTAAATTTTGTTGACTAATACTAATCTAGTATCATATGAGCACAGTTAATAAATTTAGGATGAATTAGTGTGATAACCTTTCTTGGTATCATAAATAGATTAAATAGATTGATAACTCGGTAGATAAATTAAAAAGTATAGAAAAATTAAATGTTCCATTGAAAATTTTGAAAACTTAATAATATTATTTATGTTTTCTATTTTTAAAGAATTTTTAGAAGTATTTTTATATACAAAATTAAAAAATTAAAATTTCATGATAATTTGTAGTAAGTATTCACCTTTTTTTATTATTAGCTGATTTTTTAAGTCTTTTATTTTGTCTAACACCTGATTTTTTATCATAAATTAAATTTACTTCGTTATAACTTAAAACATCTTAGAAAGAAAGTGAAATAAAATCATATATATGAAAGTAGGCTAACTCTCTCCATCCTTCTGACACATCAGCAATTATCTGAATGACACGTGGCATTTTAAATCATGTATATGAAAAGTCTTTCTCTGTAACGTTTCACCTTTCGTTTTCTGCTTCAACTTCTTTTCTTTTTTTCTGTTTCAACTCTCAATTGCGTTAAATCCTCTATAGCTCCATTAATCCCACTCTCAATCAATTCTTTTTTATCAAAGATAAAACAATCTCTAAAGTGATCTCAAACTTCGGCCACCTCTTCTCTCAAAGTTTCTGATGGTTCATCAAACCTAACTCCAACAAAACACGCCGACAAAGATGATCTCCAGTCCTTTTTAGGATGTTAAGTTGTTAATGATGTAGAAGGTAGATCGAAGAGGATGCCACTATTAAGAAAAGGTTATTCTTGGCGTTATGTTTGTATGCGAGTTCAACAGAGTGATTCAGAACAACGCCTTGGAAGCCAACCGAGTTCTCTGCTCTGCCGCAAGGTTTTGTTCCCTATGTCTTCGGATGTTTGAGCATGGAATCCTAGGCTTTAAAGTATCAATTGGTGACGATCGATTCCCTTTTTGTTTCAGTCTCACTTTCAGAGAACAAACGATATGCAACATGTGCCTAAAAAATTGCAAGATGTGCATGATATGCCTGGGAACCATCGGTGATCTCATCCTCCGTTTCTCTATGTTCACCCCTGCTCTCATCTCCGTCTCCGTCTCCGACTTCCGCTCCGCTACCGCATTCTGCTAATCGAAACTCTAGACCGTTATGTGTACTTTTGATACATCTATAGTTCTTTATCATTATAGGATATGGTTTTTGGGAATTCTTTATTATTCTATGGAGAGTTTTTACTCATCTAATTTGTTTGATTTGGGCGTGAAATTAGGGTTTTAAGTTCATGTGCTTGTAAAACGAATTGAGGGCTGACGCTTAACCCAAAATTTCAAAAAAAAATCTTAATTTTTTCATCTACAAATTATTAAAACAATCTTTGGTATTAGAATTTTGATTTAGTTGAGGAATTTGGTTGGTTTAACACAATATGAAATTGACAAGACTTATAACACTCATGTGACAGTTGCTTGGTTCTTGCGGTTAGCCTGCAGAGCATGTGGAGCTTGTCTCTTATTCTTATCGATGTTTATGCTCTTCTGGTGATAAGAAGCCTTCGAAAAAGAAAAAAAAAGCCTTCGAAATCACTCGGTTGTTCAATCTTCACTATCATAGATGGAGTAAGTACAAAATCAACCTCTCTTGATGTTTTGATTAGTTATTAGAGGGATAGTGAGTGACTGTTTTATTTATCTCCCATTGTTGCAGGTCACATGAACACATACATTTGCAGCTACATTTGCATCTGCTGCTATAACCGTACTCATCAACGTTCTTAGACAATGTAAAAAGTAAAGTGAAGTGTTGTTTAAAAAAAAAAAAAAAGACAATGTAAAGTAAATCACTACAAAAGGTTTGCGACCACCACAGCCAATGGCCTTCATCAGCTGGTTTGATGTGTCTCCCTCATTTATCCTCAAATTCTGGTCCTTAGCAACCCACTAAATAGCACTCACGATAAAGAGTAAGTTCAAATAATTCTATCTTTCCCGTTTGTTCAGAGTAAGCATTTCCAGAAATTTTGTTGTGAAGCATACAAAGACGGGTGAGTTACTTAGTACCAGACAAATACTCTTATCTATCTCTCTTATTGCTTTTGTTTTTAATTTGATTGCAAATGTGACTCTTTACTTCATGATTGTGTAGTGTTCGAGTTTTCGCATGTTATTAATAAAGGCTACTGCGATTCTTTACTTCTCTTAAGAGTGTTTGTTTTGTAGTTAATCTGTTTCCAACTCCTTGTTAAACCTTTTGCTTTTCCTTTCCCATTAGGACTATTGTAGCGCGGGTTTCACCTAGTAAATCAATAAAATGTCTTATAGAAACAACACTTGTTCATAAATTTTTTAAGTTTAATACAGTGAAAACAACAAAAAGTGTTAAAAGAAAATTAGTCGATGGAGGTAGGGCCCAAAACAATTGCTCTTTTTCCTGGGTATGATTCGCTCTGATTGGTTCCTTCTCTCTCCCACAGCTTTTTTGGTTTCCGCTTCAGCTTTTCTTCTTTCTTTGCCAACGTCAGGTTTCTTAAATGGCTCATTTGTAACTCCAAAATTTGCTAGGTTTTACATTTTACCTGTAAATACTAGTCAAATCCCTTATATATTAGGGGGTTAGTGGGAGCATGATTTTTAAAGAGTTTTAGAATT